>VZTL01019581.1:41376-54058 GCA_013400535.1 Scopus umbretta | reverse complement strand
TTTTTTTTTTTTTTTTTTTTTCCGTTGGACACGTGATGTGTAACTCTGCAGAGTGGGACTCTGCATCACGGTGTCTACATTCGTGATTGTATCACTCCCACCAGTGAGAGTCGAGCAAACTGAACTAATTGAAAAGTGAGAGAAGGCACTCGCTCCAGCTACTGCCGCTCCATCTTCCTCAATTACTCGCTTTTGAGGCCTTTTAGGGTTTTACTTCTCCATTCGCCATTTTGCAAGGAATTTCCCATTCCCAGCTATTTCAGTCCCTTCCCCTGCCCTTCCACTTTATAAAGTGATCAGCTGTTAAGCAATTCCCAGTGACAGGAAGCACCACTACCACACTTGAACGCTTAATGTTCCAGACAGGGAGCCTGCACCAGCTCCCTGCCTACTCAAAGACCATCCTAATATCAGTTTAAAATTCCAAGCGGTCTCTTCAGTTTTATCTGCTTGCTCCTCTTTCAGTCTTAACTGCGCTCCAAAAGCCAGCCAATTGTTTGAAAGGGGCAATTTATTGTCTCACGTAAGGTCAACTGCATAATGAATAATTTCACATAAATCATAAATGTGCTAAATTAAATCACCACTGAAGACCCTGGAAAAAAATAACATAAGTCACCAACTAATTTTAGAATCACACAAATCTAACTGCTGAAAGGAGCTCTGAACTGACAGGGAGGAGATTATTAAAAAAAAACCCCAACAACAACAACAAAAAACCCCAGACCTAATTTGCACAACTGTTGTGATCTTTACAGAGAGCCTTCTATCTACAAAAACCCCGCAATCGTTTCAATTAAGAAAAGTTTATTACATTGCTGAGTATATTTTAGTATTTCTATATGAACTCACTTTGATTTTTAAAAATTCCCCCTTCTCCCCCCTCCCCCAATGTCCATCTGTTTATAGGGTTCTATTGCTAACTCAGGGAATAGAAAAATAACTAGGCTTCTGGGTAAATTAATTTATTTTTAAAAAAAAAGAGGGAAAGAAAAAAGACAGCAACAGAAAGGTTGAATGCATGTAATTTGGTAAAATTGTGACTAAGGGAGGATATGATAACAGCCTAAAATATTTGATGTGTGTAAACATTAAAGACTGGCATGAAATAGTGTGGGCTGAAATGAAATTAGACTGAATAGCAACACAGTCTCCTAGACAGTGGAATATTTTGCTAGCAGGAGTGGTGTTTGAATCACTTAAAACTAGACTGGACAAGGAACTGGAGTACATACTACATGGTTAGAGACACAGCTACATCAAAGGGTGATTTTCAGTCTATGAGTCACCGTGACAGCTGTGCCCCGCTGGGAAAATGCATATCACAAAGCTCAGGATGAAGCACATGAGAGCCAGAGACAAAGCTTTCTCTGTCAAGGGGAGCTGGCTACACAGCGGTCTTCAACGAAGATCAGGCAAGCCCAGAGTCTGAGCATCTTTAGGACACGCTGCAAAACCGTCTCCCTCAAAAAGTCTCTCCACTAGGAGTCAAGCACAATATGGGTAGCCTACTCTGAAAGTGCAACCGACTGACTAAAGTGAAGAAAAAAGAAAACAAAACCCAAACACACCACCAACCCAGCTTCTCTATAAACAAAGATCTTATCCCAGAAGAACTTTGATCCTGAAATGCAGAAATGACCACTACTCTATGAAGTCCACTACAGACTCTCCCTCTGTGCAGTGGTGCCCACATACTGACCTCTGAATAAAACTCCTTAATCCAAAAGAAGAGTTATTCCAGCAAAATTATTAAATGCATATTTTCTAGTAGTTGATTTTCTCACACAGATAACCTGAGGTCCAGAACACAGAAGAATGCCGAAATGACAGGGAAGTAAGTGGGCCATTTGCTCAGAATTCTTTCATTTTTATTTTAAACTCACAATTTAAAAAATTGCACGTACAGTCTGCCCAGTGGAAACTGCTGTTTAAGTTCAGTGTATTGAATGAAGATAAACTGCAGCATATACTGATTTACACTCAGGGTCTATGTATATGTCACAAAATCGAAGTTTGCTAGCATTGTTTTATTATATTTATGTTGTATAAATCCCATCTAGTCATCAAAGCTTCACATTATCGGTAAAGTCTGCTGAGATGATTTGTGATATTTATATACTTCAGGTAACTGTCTCTGTTTAAATGACCAAAATAAAAGCAACTGCTCCAAACAGTCTCCACAAAACTAAAAGCTGTAACAACAGAAAGCCCCTTTCTTCATCCAAAATAACTGCAGCTGGAAATTACCCATGACCAATTTCATAATTATGAAATTCACTTTCATCTGAAAGCAAATGGGAATTTGCAAATAGGCAGTGGTCATTCTTATTGTCTTATTGAGACAGAGCTACTTGCAGGAAAGCCCACCCTGCTATAACAGTGATGAACATGGCCATTTAACAGGCATGAATTTGTGCGAACGATAGTTCTCGTGTACTAGCAAATTCACCTAAAAATTAGAAACATTTATTTCATATACTGTAATTTTAAAGTGGCAGTATTCTGGTCTAACCTAATTATAACAAAATTCATTTAGCCCTTCCCCCCCTTCCCAGATACACCAAAAACCAGAAAATAAAACGACAGTTCTGCAGAAAGTTTGACTTGACTTCGGGTTGAGAGATACTGAATTACTGGATTTATTCCTAATGTTAAAAAAGTCTCACATTTTTAGACTTTAAAACTCTGTATTTTTCTTTTTAGAATAGATAGCACTGTCGTCTAAACTGTAAAATAAATAGGCAAACCCAAACCCCATGTTTTTCTCCTAAAATTAGTTTAAATGTAACCTTGTCAAACCTTCCTGGTTTTGACCTGAACAGAATTCTGGTTACATTGATGTGATTTTGTAAAGCACTTTAACTCCAAGAGTCCTGCATATAATATAATCAGGTCTTGATTTCCTATGGGTGAATTACCCAATCTGCAGATGAAACCAGACTGTGCCATCTCCAGGAACACCCCTTGCTGCTGAGTGAGTGAGTGACACAGACTACATGCTACGCTGCCTGGCCTTATTTACTGTTTGATAATGTGTAGGTTTTTAAAACAGGAATTTAATGCATATTGCTCTTATAACCTGACATCTGTTCTATATGATGGGGTTTGCTTTATGTACCTGTCTCCTTACCCGCTCAGCCCCCTTAATTTCCAAAGGTAACTGAAAGTGCACCACGATCAGCAAGTATGATTTTGTCAAATGACTGCAAGTTTGCTGACAGACACTGCTTGAACATTCGCTTTTTTTCTCAAGTGTCTTCTTGCTAAACATACCTTTATAAAAAAAAGTCTTTTATTAGCAGACGCAGAATTAGTTTAGTGACCTTTGTTTTTTGTGTGATCTTATCTTGTGGTCTTTCATTTTCATTTAAACCAACGTTAAACGATGTGGCTGAGATTATTAAAAGTGTTATGTAGGCTACAGGAAACAAACATGGGATTGTTTTAAATCTCTTCCTCAACCATCATTCATTTGTACTACCTTATTTCTTTTTTGGCTCAATTACTAATAAACAATAATACCGGGGCCATAACAGCACACCCAATGCAACTGAAAGGTACTATTTTTGTGTGGTCTGACAGGCCTGCAATATTTCTGCAGCCTTTGCACAAACAGTTTCATGTCTAATTTAAATTATATTAGTGCATGCAATTAGTGCCAGTGTGGCAACACATAGCCACTTGTGCATGTGGCTGAACAATCTTTATATGAAATCCTTGAACGGCCTTTCTACAGGGAGATGAAGAAACTGGCTCGTGTCAATACATCAAATGAACAACTGCCCAGCTTCAAAGTTTCGATGTAGCTTTTAAACCAAAGATGCATAAAGCATTGCCAAAGAAATAAAGCAAGGTGTATAAACGTGGAGAACAAAGATCTGTGTGTCCTTGTTCTCCAGAATACTGAGGAAAAGCAGCTCCATCATGAGCATTGATGCAAGTCACGTATTGGGTTGAACAGTCAGAAGGAAAAGTGTTCTTGGGACAATTCTCAAAAGCTGGGGTTTTATTTGCATAATAGATTGGATAATTTGCAAGACCTGCCATCTCTTATTTCTCTCATCAAACAGGAAACAGAAATAACAGAATGTGACTTGTGGCTGATCATGTGACAAAAAACTGAACAACATGAACCTCCTCCTGGGCTGTCTGTGGAAAAATCACGGGACACAGTTTGTTTACACAAGCTATTTGATGAATCATTGTTAACAATTATACTGAATCAGGTGATTTAAAACCAAAAAAGGGTTAAATTAGATTACTTGTGTTGACTGTGATCAAATCTCCAGGTGTCTTATTTTACCTCATTCCACAAAATACTACTTTTTATCTAAACAGATTACCCAGTGCCTAAGTTTAAAGCCTTTAAGTGTCTCATGATAAAATGGGCCACACTGAGCAATATTTTGGGTGAAGAAGAAGAAAGCTTTGAGCCTCCTGCAGTTCAGATTAGGGTGGCTTATTTTATTCAGCCTAGTCCACTCATTCCAAACCCAAACTTGACTCTCACTGCCATTATAAATGTTGCCTGTCCTACTCCAGATACTATGAATCTTTTTTTTTCTTTTTAAGCACACTAATATTCAAACATCTTCTGTGTGGAAACAAAATCAGCAGTTTCTCTTTCTATAACTATCTCTGACATAGACAGCACCAACGGCTTCTGGCACAAACAGGCAAGAGCTTTCGGATAGGGTATCAGACATTGCACAGGCTGGGTATAGATCCCAAATCTTCCTGGATGTATCAGGTTCCAGAATTAGGGTTTCCGGCTCAATTCCATTGTCACTTGGTAGGCTTTGAAGAAGGAACCACTGCTCCTGCTTCACAGAATAAATCAACCTCCAAAATATGGATCGCTCGCTTCCAATAAACCACTCCGTACCTTGCAAACTATATTCTTAGCCGTACTTGGTAGATCGTTCTTCTTTCAGTACTCTTTCTCCCTCTCTCTCTCTCTCTCTCTCTCTCCAGAGTTTTATCAACAAGCCTAAAATAAGTGATTTCTCAGAGCACAGACATGCTCTTTCTAAGAACACGGATATCTCTTAAGAAAATCTGCACCAAGATGTTCAAAAAGCATTGCTGCACGTGGGAAGTTGCATTTCACAAGCCTCTCACGACACTGCTTCCATTATGCATGCCAATAAAACGAGGGCACAGGCCCTCGGAGGTAAGCGCTGCATTTATTTGGTCTTTAAGCTTTGATAGAGTATTAGCTGCTGTGTGATCTTTATTAGAAGCAAGGAAACACTGTATAGTTTGTCAGGCAGTGGCAGATGTGAGCTAGTGCGTGGGGGTTTTTTTGTTTTGTTTTTCACTCCTAGCAAGTTCTGACAGCCCTGTAAACAAACACTTGACCAAATACTGTGTATCAGTGTATAATGTGCATTTTTGGGGGCTTTTTATTTCAAGCTTTCATTCACTATAGCGGGGTTATGGTCAGAAAAGCACTATCTGAAAATATGCCCTCCCTCACTATGCCTCTTACTGTCTTATTAACCACAGCTTTTACTGCATCTGCTTGTACTACTCAGGTACATGAACACAAGAGGGAAGCATATAAACTAGATTTATGCTGGTTACCCAGATTCACCCTGGTGACACTCCCTGTTTTATATAATAAATCAATACCTCCCTGTGGAGGAAAAGCTGGAAGTAGCTTATCACTTAATCTTAAACCACAAGCAGGTCTCCGTCCCCACTCAGCTGCTCATTGGTGCCATCTCAGAATTTGCTGGCAAGCTGCTTTTTATGGTTGCCGCTGCCTCATTTGGCCTGAATTCGATGAACTTGAACACAAAAGTGAGAAGTTTTCTGCCAAGCAGGATCCTTTTGCCTGCGGTGGGCCTGGGACCGACTGCGTAAGCAACTTGGCCCCCAGACGGGGCAGAGGGCAGCGACTCTTCAGCCTCAGCTAGGTGAAGGTGGGCATCCGTGGCCCTCGCACTGGGTACACATCATCCTGCAGTGGAAGCGGAAGCCTGTGTCCATCCTGGGCACTGCCCCATACTCCCCAAGCACCCTGAAAGCTCAGAGCTCCAGCCTGCGCCACCTCTTCCCTTCCTAGAGGATGACTGACTTACAGGAATGGCACTGCTGAAAACGTTTGCTTGACAGAAATGCAACAGGAACACCTGAGCAGGTTATCCCGCCCTTCCTCACACCAGGCAAAGCTACAGGGAATTGTAATACTCTACTAGGCCAACTGACAAATTATTTTTCTCATTCTCCTTCCAGACTGTGTTAAAAAAAATAAATAAAAATCCTTCTGGCTCTGGTAACTATGCCTTTGTCCATCATAGGATTCAAATGCATGCAGAGTCAAAAATATATATCAAACTTTCCAAGGATGAAAACACAGGAGTTGTAAGCACAAAGACCTCAAATTAAATTTGGGTTTTCTTTTTCCCCGTTATCTAACTACCTGGCTCCTTCCAATAACTTCTCTTTTAACCTGTGAGTTGTGATTAAAAGGTAAGCTGCTAATTGCTTCAGCCAACAGGCTTAAATACTTATTCTTATCACCAAATAAATCTCAGTGCAGTGATGTGCCGGTCATAATCGACCAAAGAACCTGAACATTTGCCTCATTTACACAAAAATTTGATCTGGATCCATGACTCATATCTGCCTGAACCAGAATGCTGACACTGAATACCAGGAACTTCAGACACCACGTTGAGTAGGAACCATCCTTTATCTTTAAAGAGAGAATTCAGAATACATTTTTTCCGTTATTAAACTGAAATATGTGTTAGTCAGTTTTAGAAAAGTTTCACGATTTTCAGTCTCAGGAAATGCCATCGTTCCTAAGAGCCACAGCCGCAAACTAGAACCCCATTGTGTGAACTATTGTACAAAAAGACCGAGATACTTTACAAAGACAATGCCTTCTCTGATTTATAATGAAAGTAGGAAATTAAAAATTTTCCTTTATGCTGAAGGCATGTAACTGATAATGCGCACCCTATACGGGTCCTGCTGAGTCTGCTTTTTAATTAGAATTAGAACTAGAAATAATACCGGAAATGCTGGCAAATTATTTCGCAGCTTCAGCTCAGGGCAGGGACCTTGAATACTTTGGACTGGTACAGGCTGCAGGGTAAGAATACTTCCTTTTAGAAGTGACTGATTCTGCAGCAGCTATTCTGCTGAGGTTACACAGACGACAAGTTAAGGACTCCAGTTGTCCCAGTATATGCAAAGCTTTCTCGTTAATAACTCAGCTGTCTCTCCAAGGTCAGCCTAGCAGGTATGACTGCACTTCCATTTTACTCATGCAGTTACGACTGCATACGGTATTTAATTAATTACATGCATAACTAGGCAATTATGTATCTCACTAAGCAGTTACACAGTTATCTGACTTACACATGAACTGAAAGAACAGAACTGGCTGTACAACTGCATGCATATGCACTCATGACAGATGTAAATCACAAATCAGTTGTCTCTGCTTAACTGTGTGCAATTGTCAGCCACCAACCCTATTTATATTTTGTACCAGACATGCTCCAGTTACTCCTATTAGGTGACAGCTTTCCCAGTTGGATGGCAGTGTTAGGAGAGAAAAGTTTACAGTAAGAGATTTCATAGGTGTCAAGGAGAAAAATTGAAAGTTGCTTTCTGAGAAGGATATGGCGAGAGTAAACAGCGTAGTTTTTCTTCAAGGCAATGTGGTAAAATACACAGGTAAACATGTTTCCTCTCAGCCAGCCATCTGTCCCAGCACGGTTTTGTCCCTCTCTTGTCATTAGCATTGTTTTTATTTCATTCTTAATGTGAACAAGGCAGTAAGAGAAGAACAATAACACATCCACAACAGCACAAAAAGTGACTTCCGTGTTGTGTTATGGTGTCGACCAAATCTCTCTTGACCTTTTTGTTTCTTCTGCATTTGAAAGACAAAGAGAGAATGGAGTGGAGAATATGTCTTTTCATATACATAAGGCACTTATTCTCATTTATCCTCTCTCTTTTTAATTTAAAAGCACTTCTGTGGTCCTTGCTTAACATTCATGTCACACTGTGCATAGACACATTTTTAGGCATGTTATTATTTTTTTCTGTCATAAGTACGTTGTTTTTTGCAAGGCAGCAGATGAAGAAGCCAGAGCGCTCTCATTTCCCCTTTGTCATCACCCCTCTCCCCTTCAGTGACACTCCTTCACTTTTGATTGTCCCGCTCCCACAGTCACACACCCCACATCCCCTTTCAATCAGTGGGATCCCAAAACAGGTACCAAGTGAAACCCCATCTCCAGTGATGCCCTGAACAATGCTGAGCAGGAGCTCTCCTGAGCCAAATATTAAGAATTAAACCATAGAGTGGCATTGCTTTATTCTTTGTGAAGGAGGGTAGGATTAACAGGAAACCTGATCAGAGATTACTGGACACAACATCCATCTTGAGCTGCAAATCCTGAAAAAAAAAAAAAAATCAAAGAGTAAACAGAGGAAGAAGCAGGAGGTTTGGAGGTGTGCGCTGTTCCCCTGTGCTCAGCGCTAGGCTATAGTTAGGATAAGCCACCATTTTGCTGAGGCTGCAGAAGTGTTATTTACCCAGAGCACCGCTGTGAAGAAATTGCTCTGAAAACATTTTGGAGGACCCTTTCATTAACCTCCCTCCACGATCAGAAAGATCCTCCTAAGAAAACAGATGACTGGAGTTCACCAAAATGGTGTCCCCCAGTGTCTTCCCCTGCACTGACATCCCCATCCCTGGCACATCCACACCTACAGGCACCACTCTCCCCTCCCTGATCTCTATGTAAATTTTGATCATGTAGGTTTGGGGTTTTGGTTTGTTCGTGGGAAAATTTTTGGGGGTTTGTTTTTGGTTTTTTGTTTTGTTTTGTGGTTTTTTTTTTGTTTGGGTTTTGTTTTTTTTTTTTGGTCTCCATGTTTCTATGAATGGGACGACATGAAAAAAACCCTGCAAGTGCAACTGCTTGAATAGTTTTAGCAACTGCAACGTCCAAGAAACTAAGTCCAAGTGCCCTCTACTGGCATTGGAGAGAAAGATGTGGCTGGGTAACGTGGGTGGGGAGAGGAGGGGGTGGCAGAAAGAGGAGGGAAGCGATATTAAGCAATGGTAAAAGGAAACTGTGTCAATAAAGTGGGTACGGCCTGAAAACTATAATCACATAGCAGAGCTATTAAATTGTTGGCAGGCTGGGTTGTTAGTGTAATGTACAGTACATGCCAAAAAGCATATTGCTGGTATGAAAGCAGTAACAAGCCAGGATGTTGAAACAACTTCTGTTTTGGGGGTGGGGAAGGGGGAAGATAATGAAACTCGCTTTAATGTAAAGTCATGTCCGTACTTCTGGTACAGAAGATACCTTTTTTTTTTTTTCTTCCCCCCGCTCTCCCTCCCCCAATTTTTGGCTTTTAAATTTCACATCAGAAAAAAAATCAGTGAGGGAGGTAAGAAAGAAAACTTTATTTAGTACTTAATTTCTTTATTTTAAAGCTGAGAAAAGCAGTGGTGCAACAATGACATTACCACATGAATCTGGTCCTGGAAGAAATTATATCATGTGTGCTTATGGGAACTTAATCCATGAGGTCCCAGGAATGCCGGGATTGTATGTGTGTACATGCACGCACACACTGACAAAACAGTTCATGGAAAATCTGTTTCAGACAGTCATTTTTGGACAGCACAACTCATTCTTGCCCTGTTAGAAAAGCAGTGTGTACTATTTTATTGGTACCACTATACTGACATTTAGTGAATTTGCAAAATCGAGAAGTACTGTGGAATATACAATTGTAAAGCATACAGATTTTACTGAGTTCAGTAATCCACAAGATCTTATCAACTGCCTCAATAAAAGTTAAAACAAACCTAATATTATTATAGACAAACAGATTAACTGCAGTAGAACAGCAGGGCTATGTAAGAAAAGAGAGTTTAACAGAAATTCAAGCAGCAAACTTTGATAAACTGGTGGTTAAAAACATATGTAATTCTGGGAAAGTACTTTTCAATTCCTGTAATAACAGCAGCGACTTTTTTCAGATTTACTGAAGAGACCATGTCAAGAATGGAGAGTCACACAGCATTCACAAGACACAAAGGCGCTGGGGAAGTGAAGCCCAGAACAGGAGAGCTGGACGGAGATGGGATTCAGCTGCCGCATGAGGAAGCAACTTGGGGAAGTGACAATTTTGTCTGTTTTTCTGCCAGGAAGGCAGGGGAGGAGACTGCTCTGTACAGTCTGAATAGAACTGGATGGGACTGCGATTACTCACTGGAAGATCAATATGACAATTGCAAATCTGTGTATGGTGTCCTTTTTCCCCTGCTATGTCCGGAATCAGTTTCAAAAATGTCATATGCTAAGTAATTCAGTAAGTGGCTTCAATATTTATCATACTGGGGGAGGACGAGCACCACTCAAGATCTGCAGCTTTGCATCTGCTCTACACTCTGTGATTCTACTAAATTCAGTTTAGGTAATCCTGATGTATACCCATGTATTTACTGGTGATAAGACCTTGTGTGAAATCAGGTTCATGCATTTTACTTTTTCTAAAAAAACCCCATGTATTATTGCACTTGTTAGACTGGAACTTGAAGTGAGGATCACATTGAGTTCCCAGTAACCACCACGAGATCAGCCACACGGTGTAAGTCTAAAAAAGCTTAAAATCTTGGTCACCTTTCTAATATAAAAATAAATAAATACAAAAATTCTTCTGCTAGCCAGTTAGCTTAGGGTCTCTTTCTGTATGAAACACATGTTGATATTTGATTACTCCCTTTAATAGTGTCCATCTGTGGAAAGGGCTGCAGTGCTAATACACCCACATGAAAGCAGTAATCTTATTTTCAATACCAAGGATTGTTTTATCTGCTTCATCTTTAATATTTCACTGCTGAGAACAGGTTGTGCATATGGTTCTGCAGCAGTTTGTTTGCAGTCCATTTCATTGTGAACACCTCCCTTTTCGCACCTTCTCTTTTCCACCTGAGCTGATTCTTCATACCGTGCAGCAACATTAGGTTTTATGTAGTGTTCATCATCTGGTCCAAGCCTAAACCTCCTCATGGGCCGGATATTAAATCATAAACAGCTCAGGACTAGTTCTGATAATGAAAGTTAAATATCCTACCAAATGCAACAGGGGAAAAAAAAAAAAAAAAGAAAAGTAAAAAGTCTATCTTGCCTAAGCATGGACATATCTCACTTGAACAACAACCACATGTGAATCAGGGCTATGGTGAGGTTGGAAGCATTGTCCCCTGGAGACAGTTACCAAACCTGCCTTGTGGAGAAATGACTCAGATGTAATATACACTGGGAAAAATGAAATTAAACACATATATGTAGCTATCTTTTATACATGTTCCTTGCACACTATTCTGGTAGACCTTGTCCCTGCATGGTTCAGGGTCTTCCACTTGGCGTGGAAGTCCTAGGTTCTGCAAGGTTCCACAAGCAGCACAGGACAAGCAAGCCCCCACAGCCCTATTCTGGCCACTTTGCGAGACATGGTATATAAAGCCTTCATCTGTCTCACCTTGCCCTTCCAGGAGGCTATGAGGAAAACAGCCATCAACAGGGAAAGGCCCTCAGGGGGACCTCACTACACCGCAAATTCCCCTCCTCTGTTGGGCAGTATTTCAATGCTTTCTGTATCTCTGCCTGTAATGTAAACGAAGCCCAGTTACATTTATGAAGTACAAATAAGTGTAGGAACAATAATGAATTATCTTACTGGAGATGTCTATTTTGAAAGTAGACATTGCATTAACTTGCAAAGACTGATCTTTCCAGCCAGAGAAGAATTTTTTTCCTCTATAGACAGTTAACAGCAAGATCCAAATTCAGACAAACAACTGGAAAAAAGATCTCACTTTAAACATCTGAGATGTTTGTTGGTGATAACAGCTGGATTACTCACATTAGTTTTAATTCTCATCTCGTATTCCAAATTGAGATCTTTCAGAAGTACTTCAATAGTACTTGTTCTCTTGTTGGTAGGGCAGAGATCAACTGCATGTATTAAGAAGTAGTCAGGTAAAAAAAGTACTTAGATAAATGTGATCAATGCATGGAGTCTGACAATAAATTTTTGATCCTGAAAACATTAAAAAAATTCTTCAGAAACAGATAGTAAATTGTCCCCAAACTTACAAATCCAGTTCCAAACTAACATCATATTTTTCAAATTTTATAGGAACTAACACTACAGTCTCAAGAAGAGTCAACTTGGGGGGGATTAAATTCAAAATAAATGAGGGTTGAAAGCATATGAATAATGTCAATTTGGGGTGACCTTTACAATATCTCACTGCCAAAGAATCAGCATTCATAAAAGGTTAAGTTCTTTGGGAAGTTACAAGCTGAATACCCCAAAATTGAAGCATGCATAATCATTAGTTGCTTAGGAAATTCTTGGCAAACCTGAGTACGTAAGAACAAAGATACATCTGTGAACAAAAAGCTTAAGGAACACTTTCTGCAAAACCCTAAATACTATTTCCATCCTAGAATATAGACATTTACAAGTAATTCTGCCAGTAACCAGTAGTAATTTTAGTACAATGTTTGTTTCCAAGTACTTGAAAGCACCTACTCTTGTGTAATGGACCAGGAATAGTAACTACCATCTTTACCCTGTCTACAGCAATTACTTCCCCCACCCCACCCACTCACCGACA
>VZTL01019581.1:11432-31033 GCA_013400535.1 Scopus umbretta | reverse complement strand
TTTGCTTTCTTCTTTCTAATCTAATCTTTCTAAGACTCACTAAATACCTTTGCATTTTATATAGCTTATAAATTAATCTCTTTTACCATAGGAACAGCCACTGGACCTTATCATCTGTGCCAAAACCATGCAGCCGGGCTGTAACACCGTTTGCTTGCATAAGTGGCTCTGTTTCTATGAAAAGTTTCAGTATTTGTTAGCCCAACTAGGAGCAGATGCTTGAACTGAAGTGTTCTCATCAGCTGCATTCCTGCACTATGACATCTTCTTACTCTGTGCCCTTTCCCAGAGGAATCGATGGATTCAGGAGAGAGTGGTGTTAAAATAGCTGCTATTGAAATAGCTCACCAGAATTTAGGAGGAGCTTGGTGGACACAGATTACATGAGCAAGTAAGACCTGCTGGATCCCCTCTTAAAAATCTCCTGCTTCCATTTTATCAGCATAAAGCTTAGTATTTCTGCTGACTTGTTACCAGATGTTTGAGCTGGTATCCTGAAAGGGGAATTCTGGCATTGGTTTGTGTGTGATCTAATACTTTTAGATTAATGATTACACCTTCCTGGGCCTTAGTATGATCACCTAGGAGATGTGTAGGTTATTTTTTAGAAGCATTGCAGAACTAGGTTTCTTTGGTGAGCGTAATCTTCTTGGGGATGTTCAAAAAGAAGTAGTGATTTTCTGGGAGATATTTTCCATACACAGACCTCACTGTTGTGAGCTTGGGTCCCCCCCCTGCCCCCCAGCTCAAAAGCACAATAAACTGACCAAATCAGCTATATCAGTATTATATCAGATAATTGATATAATCAGTTATCNAAACTACAGGTATTTGGGTTCAAATTTCCTGTAAAAGTTTGTTTTTTTTTTTTTTTTTTTTTTTTTAAGTGCCACCTTTTGTTAATGAGAGAGGGAAGCTGTAGGAACACTATCGGCCTCTGTAATTGCAACAGAAGATAAGGGACTATACAGCCAAACTGTCTGGCATACTACTCAAGCAAGCAAAAATATCTCACAGAACACCTCTACTTCATATTCTGCGGTTTTTTTCCCCCAAATGGTCTTTTTACCTCTTCAAAATCTCCCCTCTTGATCAAATAGCTTTTTCTTGCCCCTTAAATCAGAGACACCTTTCCTGCCTCCCTCTGTGTCTTTCACGAACTTGCACTTGAAAGCATGTTTCCTTGCTAGCTTGCACTTCCTCCTATCTCCTTTCTGGAATAATTCTAAAATTGTATCTATCATTAAACACTATGGAAGATTTTTGGATATAGCTTGGATGAGTGACACTATACAAAATAAAGTGTCAATTGTCAACAGACAAGCCCTTTTTCACACAGTGGCTACAGTGAGAATTTTGGCAAAGGAAGGCTATCAGTGCTTAATTTCAACAAATCTCCAGACCAGAAAAACAAACCTCAATTATCTCCAGAAATAATAGTAGTTATCATTTGCCCCATTTCTAGAAAACCTATGCCAGAAAAATGTGGCTGTCTTCCTCCCCTCCAGTTGACGTAGGAGATACATTACCATCATCTAAGGGTACCCAGAGCAGGATACGACACCTACACACCATGCTGGTGAGCGCAGATCAGCTGCTACGCACGTGCACCAATGTTGTGCACAATGGAAACTTCACACAGAATTTGGAGGCAAAGGGGGTAAGGAAAGAAAAGCGCACGTGAGCGTGCCTGTGTTCGATAACTTCAATCAGCTAGCATAAATCAGATACACATAAAGCAGTACTCTGGCTTTTTCACATTGTGCTAAGCAAAAAGATTCCTCCTCTTGACTTCACGGGGAGCCAATACGAGTGGAAGCCAATGCAAGCTGGTAGTTACTCCAGGTGAGCTCCAGGACTTCCTTGCTCCATTGAAACTACAGGAAAATCCCACTGATTCACAGTGGACCAGAATTTTACCCCTGAAAATGGGCTGAAACAGAAAGAAGTGGCTGAACTGTTGCTAATCAATATTGCAGGAAGTTGTTTTTCTTTTGTTCTTAATTCTCCTTCTAATATGTAATTATTTTGGTAATGCAAATCGCCCTCTGTAGGATACACAGTAATTCTGTGAAATGTGTGCAAATTAAACACTTCTTATGATGTGGAAAAACATCTGCCTCTGAATGAGTCATACTGGTCTGCAGGGCAGCCCAGCTTTATAACCTGGTGTCCTAACAGGACTAATTGTCAAATCTGCATTACCATTTCAATCTATATTGCTTGACTTTTCTTCTTTCAGACCTGGAGACTACCTGGCTTTTTTTCTTTCCTGGAAGCCTTAGAAGTAAGGTAGGGAGGAAGGAAAAAAAGCTGCATGTATCTCAGGGGAGCCAGATTCACTAGAAATCATTGCAGGTAACGGTTAAATCTGTTTATGTTCTTTGCATCACTTGAAATTTGTGATGAAGCTCAGTTTACTCACAGGGTTTCCACAAGATGCTAAAAATGACCCCATAGCTCTGTGGATTCATTGCTGTTGTGGCAGTGTGATGAAAAAAGGAGCAAAGTGCATCCTTTCAATTGATTTATAAAAAGCAATGGAAATCTGCCCTCTTACCGAGGCTTGAGAGGCAGTCCCAGGTCTAACATGTGCTTTTGTTTCTACATTGACCCCTAATATGGACAAGGGGAAATAAAAAGTTTCCATTTACTTAATGCTCCGAGGAACCACTAGCTGCATCAGTAACACCAAGCCTTATAGAAATTCAGCTTTTTAGTATGCCGAATTCTTTCATTTCTACATTTCAGGTTTCAGTGAAGGGGGCATAGCAAATTTATGGTAAGATTTAAAAAAAAAAAAGGCAGGAAGAAAAAATGCCACATGCATTTTTTTGGTGTGCTTTAAGTAGTCTATAACTGATTGCTAACACAAGGAGCTTATCTTGTGACTGCTATGCTGTTTCCCACCCACCCAGTGGTCTACCTTGATTTTTTCCTTGCAGGGATTTCCCACCTTGCAGGGACATCCCAGCTGCTCCGAAGCAGCAGCTGAACCACCATCACGGCAGGCAGGTTACTCTGGTAAACTGGTACCACCTCCACTTTTCCTTAATAAACACACTGTAATTTGTAGGTGGTTGAGTACCTGCTACAGGAACAGTTGAGTCATCCCTGTAGCCAAGGCATGAACCTCTAAAGCAGGGGTGTGGGAACAATTATAGCTCTCCCATGGTAAACCGTACCTGCCTGTGAATCAGTACCCTGAGGCCCAAGTTTTCTTGCCTTTGCCCAAAAACTTGCTGTTGTTTGGCCTTAGTCCTGCAAGCCGCTTGTGAAGTTGCACTCCATCCGAGCACAATTCTCACATGGTTAACAGCTTGCAGGCTGGGTGCTTAAATCGGATGAAAAATGACTAAAAATATAAGATCAAGTTAACGTACAAGGCCCTTAAAAAACCCTCCAAGTGACTGCCTCTTCTCTGTCTTCTTGAAGGAGGGTTCCTTTGAAGCGTCTCCTCCGTTCTGGATGGAGTCGGTCTCAGCTGCTTGCTGCTCCCTGGAGTCTGGCTGCTCCCTGGTTTCCTGTTTGCTGCCTTTCTGCTTGCTCAGCTCCACTGTAGACTTCTTGTCTTTTGAAGTCTCTTTGCTCTTTTGGCCCACAGGTTCACTTTCAGCTGGGGCAACTGGCCTCTCTGTGGAGTTTAACGTCTAAAGCAGTTTCAAACAATGGTTATTTTTAGTGTGAAATGTAAACATTTTGGAAGGCGATCCATAAATATATTAAAAAATGAAAGGCCACCTGGCAGGGAGAAATCCTGCTGTCCAACAGGTTTTCATTTACAGAGTTTGGGATGAACTCCTGCAGCCTTGACTTAGGGAAGGACTCCCAGGGAGCCGACAGAATTACGTACATGAGCAAAGACTGCAAAAATCAAGCCATCCCTGCATAGACTTGCTTTATTTATTTATATGTCTATGCTGAAGCTGTTTTAGGAGGCAGAGAGCATGCATGAAAAGATGCAGAGCGTCACAAGCATGCACTGCCAACTGAGACTCCTCCAGCTTTTGCATCCCAGGCTGCAAAAGCATCCAAGAAGTGCAAGGGCAAGATTTAGAAAAGTAGTAAAAGACACCGTAAAGCAAAGGATAAAACCAACTCCACTCTAAAACTGCAACACTCCACCAAAAAATTAACAACATAGGATTTGGCTATGGAAGGACACAGCATCATAGAAAATTTCATGTACAAGTGCAAAAGAAGAGATAGCAAATATCCCAAAGACAAACACAATGACAGAGCTCCTATTTATATTAAAGGAAAAGATTCTGAAACTCAGAGAAGTATGGGATATGTTTGAAGTTCACAGGAGAAAAATCAGATCTGGCAAACAAAGGATAAGACAATGAAACTGTCACTGTTTGCAGAGTAGCAAATGACTAGATATGTTTTTGTTAGATCTGTTTGCAAGTGGGATTTTCTTTTTTCTTATGCAAAAAAAAAAAATTGCATTGCCTTATTTATTAACATAATAATTAAAATAGCACACAAATCTGCCACGTTTAAAAGCTGAAATCTTACATCTGCCCTCAAGGCTTAATGCTGTGTAATTTTTCCAACTTTGGGGATTTTACCATTAGTCTTGAAATATTTGGTGTTCTTCTAAAGGCCTACGGTTATACGCTTATATGACAAGCTTGGCTTTCCTTAAAAACAAATACATTTTTAGACATAATGATTTCAGAGAAAAACCTGAAAGCAGAAACTCTAGAGAAACAGAATGCAAATGCACCTCTCCTATCTATTAAAAAAACCCCAAAAACCAAACCTCAAGCCAGTCTAATTTTGGGGAAATAAGAATGAGAGGGGGTAGCAACGCTACCATTGGCTTTTTTCACTCGATTCACCTTTTTTTCTCACCTAATCTTACAAAAATCCCACATTTAAATTATAGAACTTGCAACCATTTAATACATTCGGTCTTGACCAGTTAGCTTAAGTCCTCAACAAAATATGTGCTTGTATTTAACTATTTCCTTTTCCAAAGGACAGACATATGTGTATATTTATTTGCTTACATCTGGATTTGTCTGCTTTTAGACTTAAAAAATATGGTCGTGAAGCTAGTCTTCGCTCTAGTTCTGCAGGAGACAGGCGAAGACATGACACAAAATCTGGAGTTGTAGGTGATCAGTAGCCCCATACACCACAGGCAGGCACCATCTGAGCGTCAATAGCTTGTCAAAGCAAATTCAATAACCTTAGAGTACAGGATAACTGTCTTCTGGGGCCACACAGACACCACACACTACCTGCATCTTGCTCTACCTCGCTTGAGGAGACACACCTGCTTGGATGCACTTCTGAGTGCCCGAGTGATGCAGGAGCTCTCCCAGCACAAGGATGAGCAGAACTTCATAAACCCAAATTTAATTCTGTCTCTTTCTTTCTGACTCATTTTAACTATCAGACAGGAAGTTCTCAGTTGCTGAACCTATCGGTTAGTTTGACAAGATCCTTCTTACTCTTATTTGCCTTAGCTTGCTTTTGAAATGTTTCTCTTTGGTACAACTGCAAATGTGCACACTCAATTCAAAAATAACCACAGCACCCAGAATACAGCTATGAGACGGAATACATCTCAGTTCAAAGGTGCCAGAACAACTTCTAACCTTTATTAACACTCTGTGAAATCTGTGGGTTTATTCTGCGGGTGTAAAATTAGAGCTGAGTCTTCCTCACCTCACGGGTTTGATTGTGTAGGTGCCTCAGTTATAGTATTGCAGCCAAATCCAAACTGGGTGCAACAGGACTATTTCTGTACAGGTTTGGGCCTTTGATGTTAGTCAAACAAAACATGTTAAAAAATATTCATAATACATTTTCCAGGCAAAATAAGAAAAAAATCCAATCAGATAATCTCTTTGAGGTGTTTCATATTAACCTTGAAAGGCAGGAAATTGGCATATTTTATATTGATGGGAGCAGCTCAGGAAATACAAAGTGAAGCCTATGAATAATGAAACATGTTAATGTTTCTTATTCTAAAGGGTGATCTGCACCTGACAGATTGCTTTTACTCTCTCAGTGCTAACAGCGCCACTGGGGAAAAAAAAACCCCAAAAAAACCAGGATAGTATTTTTCCCCATCATGTTACAGGAGACCTTAATCCAAGGCTGTTTTCCAAGCGCAAAAGCCAGACCCCTAAATTTCCACAGATTTTGGATCAGTGTTGTAATGCATTTCTGAAGCACACAGAATGGCAGTGATGAAAAGCAAAGAAGAATCACAGCATTCCAGAGATGCGCCAGCATAATTTAAGGAGATCATTTCCCAGAAATTCTAAAAAAGGAAAAAGTCAACAGCAGACAGTCTTCCTCGGGCTCTTCTGTGTAACAAAACTGTGCTAATTTACCCCAGTGTAAGCAAGTAAGCAAGGAAGACTAATAAATTGATTTAAAAAAAATGGAAGGAAAATGGCTACTAATTAAAATAATGAAATAATAAAAAGTAGATCCAGGACTGTAACTTTTACTAACCTGGAACATTTCAAGTTGCTGTATGAAATAAAGAATAAATGTCACAAGACAAAACCTTTTATATATGCGATGTTTTAGAGAAATAATTCATAAACATTAACCTTACTGTCACAGGACATCATGAAAATAGGAGAAGTGAGAAAATAATTTTACTATTAATTAGAAAAGGAAATAAAAAATGAAATTGTGAAAGGTCAGTGTTTTCAGTGCAACTTCAGTTTTGCTCTCAGGTTAAAGGAAACCCTATGTCTATACACAGAACCAGTCTTTTGTGTCTCATTACTGAATGTAATTATCTTGGATATCTTGACTTGCAACAGATGAGGGTTTGACTCTCAGAAAAGGACTTTTTTGTATTTCTAGTGAAAAATGTGATTTTTCTGAAGCATTTTTAAAGCCATAAAGACTATAATGTAAAGGTCACATCCAAAGATTTGGTTTAGCTTTTATGAACATAGAATGAAAGAAACAAAAACAGAAAAAGAATGAACATTTTCACAGCTTTTGTTAAATTGCAGTGAACAGTTTTCATTCTCAATTTCATTTCTCTTCTACAGAGTTTCCACCTAAATTATCCTTTCCTCAGCAGACAAGTAAATCAACAAAGCAAAAATTATTCTAGCTGTGTGTATTTAGTTTTACTGCCCACGCCAAGGTACATGCAGAAAGTAAAATAATAGCAAGAGAAATAGGAATAAAGTTGAACATAAAAATACTATTTATTTTAAGAAAAGGAACACACCTGGAAAAAGGCATTTTTTTTTAGTGTGATAGTAACCCTTTGAAATCTTCTTTAATATTATGAATAGGTAAAATAAATAGACAAGTAAAGAAATCTATAAATATATGAAGCTCAGCAAGCATTTAGCAGTTTTCTTTCAGTGATTTTTACATCTCAAAAGCTAGAGTTTTATAGAAGTAGGTGACAACAACCCTTCACCGAAAGATGAAGAAATCCAGGCACTTACTTGGTGACTGGGGTTTGGGCCATTTACCTCTTCTGAACTGGTTGTCCCTCCATCACCCTTGACTGACTAAAATAACAAAGGATTATAGGACTTCTAACCGGGTTCCTGCTTGAGGCATTAATTCAATATGAAAACACACATGAATCAAAAAATGCAAGGTTTGATTTAAGGATACTCTTTACAACACTAAAACAAAACCAGACATTTCAGAAACTCTACCAACATTTTTGAATTACCCACATCTCCAAGGCAGATTTTTTGCTAGTTCTTTTCTGCGTGAAGTGATTGCCTCTTGCAAGTCAGTTTTCCCATTCAGGCCTCAGAAATATGAATGAGGTCGCAGTGGACCAGAGATGGTACCAGCCAGTAAACAAGACAGTGCTATCAGCTCTGCCACTGTAGTTTTCTAGGAAAGAGCTTTTGCTTGCTTTTCAGAGACAAATCTGTCTCGTAAGATCTAGTGGGACTTCCTTTCTCTTTAACGATCATACTAAGTGCATATCCCGTGAATAATTAAAACCCACTCAGCTTTATGGATATATTTTTATATTTTATCAGCAGCATCCATTTTTTGCAATTTTTGCTTTCCAGTTTATGCCTTCTCTCTGTATACATCTGTGTAATGGCCCTTCTTGGTGCCCACGCTTCCCAGCTGGGACAATCAGAGCAGACCCTGAGGCTGTAGCACTGGCAGGTCATTCCGAACAAACCTTGGCTCTGAAACATGTTCTAAGGTACGATCCCCTGTTTCTATCTAGCTTTAAAAAAGAGAAAAACCTGTTTGACAAAACTAGCTCAATGAAAAAGAAAATATTTGTGACAATTAGATTAAGGCTTAGTTACAATCAGTAATATAAAAGAAACAAAAGGAGTAGTACGTACATGTTTAATTAAAAAGCATGTTAGAGGGTTCAACATGGTATTCTCCCGAGTACTGCATAAGCCACAGAGCTTAGCAGTAAAGCATAAAATAAACTCCAGAATTTCAAAGTGCCCAAATTTAAATGTCATTTTTCATTGCATAAGTTCATTGAAAACAATGAAAGGATGTGACTTTTGTTCTAAAGATAGATCAGGCGGATTTGTGGTTTTCTGCAGCTTGTAGATTTGTTACTTGAAGCACAACAGTATCAGCTTGATCCTATGTATGATGTTATTGCAAGGACCTATTTCAGTCTGATTTTCTTGAAAAACACAGAAAATCAATATGTAGCAGCAGCATGATAGAAAAACTAAACCACTCCATGATAATTCATTACTTGTCACGAATTGTGGGAAAAATTCTCTTTCTGGAACATGCTGCTGCTCAGTCTCTTGCATGTTTATGCTCGTGACTCTTTATCTGTGTAAAAGGTTGCAGAAATGGAGAGAAGGAAGCACAGTGTGGTCTGTCTTAACATTACAGGATAGAAACTCAGTCCAGAGTGTATGAAGATGTATTGTGATAAGATCTAGTTTGCATTTCTATTTCAGTAAGTCTTTAAATGCCTTCAGAAAAAAAAAGTTTATGCTATAGCAGCAACCACTTTGTTACCTTTTTGCCCCTAAAAAAAAAGAAAAAAAAAATAGAGAAAACTCTGGTTTAGGCAACCTTTAGTATTTTTTTTTTTTTTAACCATAACATAAATAACAGTGTAAAGACCTTGAGGTCTTTGCCTAGACAAAGCTCCCTCTTGCCTTCAGTGAAACATAAACGTAATGATCACAAGGGTTTCTCTCTAGAGCACTGCTGACCTCTTATCCTTGCCTTTGGTCATTTAGGATTGCTGCTGCTGCAAGCTTCCTAAAAGGGTTTTCTGCTTTCTGCAGCAATAAGGGTGGACCAGCATATCTTTAAATGGAGGAAGGTGGGGACGGGCAATAGACTTGCTACATTTTCATGAATAATGAAGGAAAATTAAGGTGGGACAACATAAAATAGTTATTCTTGATTCCAACTGCTATTTATTACATAAAAGTTTATCTATGTGGGGAAGTAGGCCAGCACAGATACTGCAGACATTTTGGAAATAATATTTTTTGTTATTTCAGAACGATATTGTCTCCTCAGGAGCATCTTCATTAATCCAGAAATTGGTCTCTGCAAATAAAATGTCCTTACTCAATGCTGTCTCAGACCAACCATACTGCCAGTCAACTTCCCAGCTGAGGACAAAGGCTACAGCCTCAGTTTACAGTTGGTACTTCTGCTCATTCTGATTAAAAAAAAAAAAAGCCATTTCACATCCTTTTTATCTCCACAAAAGATCTCAAAACAGACATTTTGAAAGGATTTATCTTACCTAGCTTTGCATCTATTTATATTCTATAGAGAAAAGCAAGAATTTTCAGGGCTTACATCACCTGACATAGATCCTAAGGGGCGCTCAGACCTGTTCACCTCTACTCAGTGCCTTTAAAGGGAACCTGGGGTGACTATCTCAGGTGTAGCCATTTCTGTCAAGACATCTGCATTGGGTTTGATGTATCCCACCCTGTAAATAGTAAGATAGCTATTTGATTTTGATTAACAAGGCATGAGTGACTTTCAACTGGAAACACAGGATTTCACATTCATGTAAGTGTGGCTTAGAAGAGCAGTGGTATTTTTTCATCTCTTATTTAATCATGTGGCTTTAAACTAATATTTTATATCTTTCTATAATTTCCCAATAGCTTTTATAGCATTAGTTAACCCTCTCGCATTTTAACCACAGCAATGACTTTTGTGACCTTTGCAACTGCAAACAATTCATCACAAATAAGAAGGGACATCTGTACTGAGCAAGTCAGCAGGCAGTCTTCAAGATACACACTGCCTTTTCCAAAGTAAATTACTCCTAGTTCTCCACAATGGCTATCCATGTGTCAACAGGGGTAATGATAGTGCTATGGATCTAAAAGTCTACTTGCTGTCAGCCTGTGCTTGTTCTCTGTGAGCAGGATACGTCAAAACTGAGGCACATGGAGAATAACCAACTTGCCTCTCAGACTCAGGATGGACTCAGAAATTAAGCTTAATTCTACTTCAGTCTCAGTCTTGACTCCTAAGAAGAAGATAAGCTACCTTTTCTTAGGCATCTAGGTGGTTGACCTGTGCAGCATAACTGTAGATGCTATCAGAATACCTTGGGATCATCTTCTGCGGGTGGAAGAGAGACCTAGTAGACAATCATATTAATGTAAAACTAAAAGTCAATCTCTTTTGGCAGCCAGAGCAGTAATCCATCTATTGCCAGAACAGAGACTAAACAAGAAAGTGTATCAGTAAACAGGAGCCTGGGTTTTATCAAGGAAGCGCTGCCACATTCCTTCCCCCTGACAAGCACAGTTTGTTTCAGAGACCGTGAGTACCTGTGCTTGTTAAGATCCTATCTTGCAAGAACTCATGGCTCGTCCTGTCTGCAGCAAGGCAGGAGGAGTGCTCCAAGAGGACCTGCTGGATAAGTGAGTGACCTGCATCACGTGGATGACACGGTTTGTACAGGCTCCTGATGCCTGCAGTGTAAACTCCCACATGTCTGACTTAGTTTTAAATTAACCAGCATTAGTACGAACACCAGACTAATGACATTAGCACGAAGACTGGGAAGGCTGCAAATGGCAGCTCCCCAAATTGTGCAAATTGCTCTGAGTTCCACAGTGCCAGAATTATGCTGCTACCAGGATGCAAGCTAGCTATTGCAAAGCTGGCTCAGGAATTCCTTCACTTTATGGCTGTTTCTGTAGGGTAGCCAGACCTCAAGAGAAAACTGCAGTGGAAATGGACCTTTTTTGAGTGGAAATTGTACCTTCCAGTACACAGTCTGCCAGTATAGCTATTCAGTGCAAAAGGGCCCTATCAGACATCTCTACAGAACTCATCTAGGCTCTCAGCCCCACGGCACTGGAGCTTCCCCCACTTTTCCTCATGAGAAAAATCAAGCCCGTGTTGGACCCTTAAACATTTCATGCATTTTCAGCACTCACCACTAGTTCAAAAGCTTTACAGAAGCTAGTTGTTTAGCAGTGGCTTAAAATCCTTCTGTCTGCTTTAGGAATCAGAAATACTAATTGACCAGTTGGCACGAAGCTGTAGGGCAGCTACATAGCTCCGAATGTGCACAACAGCATGGCATTGATCCAGTAATCCAAAAGTTATTCACAGGAAACAGCCCGAGACATACTTCAAGAACAATAAATATATTAAAGTAATCCACAATCTGTTTGGAAATTGATAGCCAAAGTAGAGCAGATGAATGCTAAAAGTTTCAAAAAGCTGCAAAACCAGTTACACAGTTAATACAATTCTGTTTCGCATGTGGGTAGATGTTTGCCTACCTCTAGTTCCGTCTTTCGAGGCCAAAATCTGGATTAAACCCCTGCTCTGATTAGAGCAGCATTACATCTACCACTTTTAACACAGCTCTGTTTTCTTTCATGGTGACTAAGATGGGCGTAGAACAGCTTTATTTTTTAATCTGTGCTATTTTTTTTGGTAGGGTGACATGATTCGAAGTCATGGTTGCCAGAGGTCAGTGTTTGATATAGGGCTATTCCATACCATCTGACGTCAGGCTCAGTATAGAAACTGGGGGAGTTGGCCGGGGGCAGCGATTGCTGCTCGGGCCCGGGCTGGGCATTGGTCAGCGGGTGGTGAGCAATTGCATTGGGCATCACTTGTTTTGCATAGTCTTTTATCATTATTATTTTCTCTTCCTCTGCTGTCCCATTAAACTGCCTTTATCTCAACCCACGGGTTTTACTGTTTTTTTCCTGGTTCTCTCCCCCATCCCACCGGGGCAGAGCAGAGGGTGAGCGAGCGGCTGTGTAGTGCTTAGTTGCCGACTGGGGTTAAACCATGACAGCATTGCTCCTGAGTCACATTCTGCGTGCCTAGCATGTGCCATGGTGATGAGCCTCTATACATGATGACCACAAGTCCCCTTGGATTTGGGAGTAAGAGAGAGATTCTTCCAAACTGACTAATTTTGTAGAGTGTTATTTGGAATTAAAGGCACTTTGGGTGCACAATTCTTGGCTGATATTAAAAATTTCAGCTTAGATCCTCAAATGCACTGGAATAGTTACGTAGTAAAGTAACTCTGAAGAATAAAAAGTAAATGCACCCATCATGATTTGGGCTGAGGCTAGTAAACAACTGAAAATAAAAGATACACTGTAATCTTTTAGAAATAAAAAATATATCAGGATTTGGGGTGTTGCTTCTATCTTCTATGGTTTGACTCATGAATTTTAACCGTTGACAGTGCCTCTCTATAGCTGTATGTACCAGCATGTACCTGAGAGCGGGCAGGTCGGACAACCCGGGGTATTTATTGTGTTGTGTTATGAGAAACTATGTTTATCACATTTTAATGTATAAGCTACTCTGACACCCACACCATGTCACTGCCTGAAAATAAACCAGCACTGATTAAGAATATAAGTCTTTCATACACATTTGCAAACCTTGCCAAAAAAGATCAATTGCTCTATAAATCCTCGAGGCCTGCTATAATTTTAATCAGAGAAGTGTTAGTTCTAGACTTGGATTATTTTTCTGGCCACTTTTCTAGACTCTTTTGAGGAATAGTGTCTGCCTGTTGTTTGGACACAAATCCATCCGGATAGCTCTTTGTGCCTATAACCGCAAGGCGCTACCAGCCACATCACCACCTCAGTGGCTTCCTCCTTCCCTCCAGTCTTCTGGGAAGGAGGATTAGATTCTCCTTTGTGCTTTTCTTCTTTCCATCTAACATACAGTATCTTTGCAGCAGCAAGCGCACCCTTTTACGTGCCAGTTTAGCTAACCTACGTAAGCTGCAAAAAAAAAAAAAAAAAAGATTCACTGCTAAAAATACGACTCCCGGCACCTGCCCGGGTCTCGCATCACCCAGCAGAAGCGGTTTGCGAGGCTGAAGGCGCCCTCGGTGGCAGTCACAAACGCTGGATCATCCCCTTGAGATGTCCCGGACCATCCTCGGCGTGTGTGTGTGGGGGGGAGCCAGCTCCCACGGAGCCGGGAGTGCGTGGGGCCGTGGCAGCCCCAGGCTGTTCCCGGAGGAGCCACGAGAGGGAGATGCAGGACGCGAAATGGAGGACGCGGGACGGGGGTCGCAAAATGGGGGCCGCGGGGCAGGGCCGGGCACCGCCTCCCTCCGCTCACAGCCGCCTGTTTTCACAGCGTTTTCAAGAGTTGCCGCCCCCCGCCTTGCGAGCAGCACATCGCCCTGAGCTCGGGAAAGTCAGCGTTTTGCTTACCAGCTTAAAAAACTTCCTCAGGTTTGCCTTGGGGGTTTTACTTTCTTCTCTTCTAGGTTTCGCTTCTGCAGCTTCTGGGCTCTTACTCTCATCTTTGTCAGGAGCCACAGCTTCTAAAGACGCGTCTGCTTTTTCATTGCTTACGACCTCTGCTTCTTCTGATGTGTTCTGGGTTATTTGGGGCAAATATCAAGAAAATGGAAAAAACATAGACTTAATCAGTGACTTTTTTTTTTTAAAAGAGGTTACAGTCAAACCTGTTTAAACTGAAGAAATGGCCTCTCCTGACTTGCAGAACCCATTCCCAAACACAATAATTTATCTTTGATCATGGCTTAAAAAGGAAACTTGAAGTTACTTACACTTACAGTAATACGTGCCATGAGTAGGCGACACTCAGGTAACACCAGTAAAAATAAGAAAGATCGTACCCAGGAGTTTGTGCACAAAAGAAATAACAGGATCAAATAATTAAAACACACTGTGGACATTATTAATAGTTAAAACTCTGTTTAGCACCCTTCTTAGTGAAATACAGAACTGCAGTGTCCCAACCACGGCATTCTCAGGCTGGTCACATTCGCAGCACTAGCTCCTCTTCCCAATTGCAAAGACACGAATGACTTCTTGAGGTACACCATAGTTAAGCAGCTCATCTGTTACTTCACTTAATCCCACGGGTCACAGTCACCCTCTGATAGCTGTGACCCTCATCTGAATTCTAGAAAAGCGGCTGGATGCTCAGCAACATTGCCTTTATAGAAGGATTTTGGGTCCCACTGAGCTTTTGTGAGTGACTGGAAAGTTTCTTCTGTTACAATACCACCTCAGCCAGAGGCATGCGGTTTGCAAATTCCCCTGGAATATGGATCCCTATAAGATTTATTGATTAAACTCCTGCATGTCTCATTCCACAGCCTTCTCAAGGCTCTCCTGGGAATGCCCGATGTGTTGAACTGAAAAAGACGACCCGTGCAGTGCCGAATATGCAAACAGGAGGCACATTTCTGCTGTAGGAGGTGGAGGCACAGCTGGGCAGAGGCTGAACATGCATTTTCTTAGCTGACTGTTCTGCTGTGGTAAATAACATTCTTCTGTGCCTTCAAGAACTACTAATTAATTCCCATCCCACTGTAATTGTATAAAGAAGTATCTTCCCTTCTGCCATAAAAATAAGCTATTATGCTAATAACCAGCTAATTTGTCCTAAAGCAAGCCCTTTATCATTCTGCAGCTTACTGCAGAAAGATACCCTGCTTTTATAAGGGTCTGTAAGTTGCACTCTCAGCCTCCCGTACTGAATCAGATGGAAGCAGTTACCCTAGGTATTGGCATTTCAAGACATGCTGCTGCTTAAAAACCCAGCGTACTTACAGCTGAAATGTATACTATGGTAACTGTAAGAAAGAACTGCTGTAAATAAGTCTCAATTATTTATATTTCACAATTTTTACATGTCCTTACAAGGAACTCACATGTAACACATGCTCATAGTTATTTTGACCAAAAGAATTTTAGGAACTTAAGTATGAATCATTTAATAGGTAACACCAAAGATTCGTCTGTAGCCCCAGATCCTGACTCAGTGGTAAAAATGGAAGCCTCCAGCAGCAGCTTGCAGTACTACTGCCCTCATATACTTTTCCAATTGCCTTCAACTCAGTGATTCCCATGTAATAAGCTTTAGTTTAATAGTCCTTGATGGATTTTTTTTTTCCTACAGAAATTTAGCTAAACAATTTCTGAATTGATATAAATTCCTGACATCCAGCTGCATCCTGTGGCAAAGAATTCTACAGCCAAAGTATGATTTTTTTTTTTTTTTAAAAAAGTACTTTCTTTTTGTTTGTCACTAAATTTCATCTGATACTCTCTACTGCTTTTATTTTGAGAAAGGACTGATCTTTCCTGTTTGCATTTTATGTTACAGTAGTCATTCTGTATGCTGCTGTCATCTTCCTTTCTGCCAACTCCTTTCTGAGCCAAAAAAAAAAAATTCTAATTTATGTAGTTCTTGATACAGGAGCCATTCATTGTATTTATGCATTTTTCTCTCAGTATTTTACCTTTTAGTTCTGTCATTCTTTTTGAGTTGGGGGAACCCATATGTACAATGGAGACTCACCATGGGCTTCTACAGCAGCATGAGAGATTTTGCTTTGTTCTTTACTCCCTTTTGTGGAAGAAACGAACATTTTGGGGGTGGGGTAAGAGGGAGGAGAATGATGAGGGAATAAATAGTCCTTGTCCCCTGCCGCCTGAGATGACTGCAGCACAGCGTGCTTCCCCATAGAATTGTAGATTTAATTTATATTTATGAACATTTCTGAGATAATCTATAATAATTTTAATCTGTATTTCTGCCTATTCACACATACATATAATCAATTCACCATCTATTTGCTTGAAGGAAATGATTCATTGCTTGAGTCGAAACAGTGGCTCAATAAAGCAGCAACCTAGCTTCTGGGAGCTCATCATTCAAAGATTACAGTTTGGGATCGTATTACTGCTACCCTGTTACAGCTGCAACCCAAATGAGTTTTGTCTCTCGAGCTATGTCTATGCAACAGCATTATGTCACTACTGGTAAGAAATGCATCCTGGGGCAAGATGCCAAACTCTGAAAAGCACTGCCTATTTAAATAAAGAGATAAGTGATAGTCAACTATTCAGAGATTGATTTGTTTAAAGTAATCCGTTACTTTTTGTACATTTCTTGATGGATTCCATAAGAAACTTTAGAAAAGTTTAAATCCTGTTTTAGAATACCTTATTTTTACTTTTTTTTTTTTTTAACATAGATGTCCAATGTACACCTGCAGTTACTTTAATTTGATACTATTATGCATATCAAAGTTGTTGTAGACATTACAGGTTATCTTGTTTGAGATACTAGGCTTGCTATTAAAACCGTTATGATAAATTTCTTGTAATTTTCTCCAGGAATCATTCTTGTACAGCCATCTACCTCTGTAAGAATGAATTAACTGATGCTGAAGATTTTCTTTTACGATTTTGTGATCTCTGATATCTCTGGAGGCCTAGTCCAGCTTCCTGCTCAAAGTTGCTGAGGAATTTGTTAAGTTGAGCTTTTAGTATCCCCAAGGCTGGAGGTTCTACAACTCCTGTGCAATCAGATCAGGGTATTCAGATATGCTGGGACAAAAGGAAACTCTAGAGACATCACAAAATCCTCTCAAATAAGACTGATCAATGTGGCAGAGTCTTGGAGACTGGTAACACATGACCATGGTATTCTGTGTACTTCAGAGATGTAGAGAATGCTTGTACATGGTCTTTCAGTAGAAGGGAAAACCCCTTTCAGCAAAGAAGGTTTTCTGACATATTTTAAGAACAGAGTTTTTAATTTTTGTTTCTTTTTCCCCCCTTAAGAAACTGAAGAAAAATTTCCATTTGTGCATTCAAGAGAATCACCAAGGTGTTTCTGGCAGGAATTCAAAGTGTAATAGGAAGAGCTTGACAAAGATAAGTCAATAAACTTTGAATGATGTTACGTTAACCTAAACTGTTCTCTAGAACAACGGCTAAGTTACATCTTTACTTCACCTGGGAGAAAGACAAAAGTGGTATCAAGTTTTGTGACTTGTTTTAAGGCAAAACCGCAATTTGTATATAATAATTTGCAAACAGCCCAGCTTTATCAGCTTCATGAGTCTTTAATGTAGAAGCACCCTCACAGATGTAAGTTATCCCCTTATACCTATAAATTGCATCAACTGAGGTTGCTGGATTCATGGGCCCAAGTTCTGCCTCCAATTTCCATAGACACAAATTATAATAAATTCAGCCTATGTCGGCAGCTATTGTTATGCACCACAGAGAGTATTTCACTTTTTACTAGGCTCTGTTTCACTATGTTTGGGAAGCATTCTTCCATCTCTTAAATGACAGCGTCCCTAGTTTTCTCCTAGTAATAAGCTTACTTAATATAGTTCTGGTGGAAAGTTTGTGTCTAGACTTTGAGCCTTCTTCTGGTTCTTGTTTTGGGGAACTATTACCACACCATTTTCTTATCAAGGTTCCCAACCATACAAACTGTTGCCTTATCAGAGTGTAAATTATTTTGTGACCTGCATAACTTTGATAGTTTTCCTTTTGCTTGCTGCCTCTTTCCTCAAAATTGAGGTAAACACTATAACCTGCTTTGATCTTGTGCTAGAGCCTGAACTGGCACTCTCCACTGCATTTCATTAGACTCAAGGAACAGTTCTTCTGTTTTTCCTGGGTCATACCTTCTTTATGAAGCAGCTTTTCTTTTTTCTTACCAATATATATGAGATGACCTTTTGCTCAAGAAATTTCCACTTAAAAGAGCAGTGATGCTTGAGATCTGTTCCTGCCGCTCACAGACTCACAGGCAGGAAGCAGAGAGGGTTAGAGAGACTTTAATCTGCCTTTCTGCCCTCTTTTGCCAATGCAAAGACAACAGAGGTTGCTGCAGTTAAGGCAGCTCAGCTTCAGCCATGAATGTGCTCTCAGACCTCCACCCTGAAGACCCCTGTGACCTACAGCTGCTGCCTGAAGGTGCCACTCAGCAAATCTTGAACTATAACAGCTCAGACTATTAAATAATTAGTATTAACCCCTGTCAGCTTATAGTTAAACCACACCGGTCAGTAAACAGCCCAGGAGCATGGTTCTGACTCACAAATCCTATTGTTTTTATTTGCTGGGTTGAGGACGTTGAGGGCCCTCCCTGCTGTAAGGATGGCACCTATGCCAGCAGTCAGGCTGTGAAATGGCCACCCAAAAGCCCATTGCTTGTTGTCCTCCTCACTTCCTCAACCAGGGGGAGTTCTCGTTAAAGTCTCATCTTCTATTTACCCAGCAAAAATGTCCAGAATCTCCTTCTCTCCTGCCTGATATGCAGTATATTCCAGGATGGGAGCAGCTTACTTGCTCCCATCCTGGAATATATGGGAACTTCGTAAGTCCTTGGTAGTTTTAACATCTATCTTGCACACTCCACCCAAATATTTATCTTTGCTTTCCTGTAGCAGATTATGGTTGCAGGCTCAGCAATAAAAGATGTTCTGCTTCACTTAATAGCTAACCAGCTTGCTGTTTCTATTACCAGTACATAAATACCCCCCCGTAGAAAGGGCATGATTTTTCTGTGTTTGTATGGGAACAGAATTGCAAGAGCTTAAAATTCTAGTTTTTAATAAATATATCTGCTTTTAAAGCTAATTGACAGAGCAGTCTAAATAGTACTCCCTCAATCACTTTCCTCTGTCATTTACTGGCATGCTTTGATCAGATAAATGAAGCATCATGTTTCTCTGCCCTGATCAGATACCTACAAGATCTTGAAAACTAAGTTTCCAACACAAATACGTGAAATTACTAGATGTAATTTTCTATTAATATTCCTTAGTATTTGGAAAAAATGCTAGTATGACAAACGTTTGAGTTAACAGTTATGAAAATTCTTGTGCAGACTGATCAGGAAATAGGGCAAATATAGTCAGAGTGGTTTCCATCTGAGGAGCTGAATAAAGATTTTATTTCTTTCTCTTTTACATATTTATTCATCTGTAGTCAGAGCAGCAGCATTAACTGCAATGTGTTGACAGGCACTTCATTAGCTTTACTTTGAAGTGAAAGCTCATCAGAAGATAGATATTTGAGAGACTGCCTGGAAAGAGAGAAGTTGGATCCGAATCCTGGATCTATTGAGTGTTGTGGTTGCTATTTGTTAGTTCAAAAGGAAAAACCATACAGCACTGAATTACACACCTTTAGAACAGTTGCTAGCTTCAATTCTCTATTCTAGCAAAAAGGCAGTACATTAAGGGTGCCAGAAAGAAAGATAAAAATCACTACAGAAAAAAAAAGACAGAATCCTCAAACCAAGCTGAGTTTGGGACTAACCTGTAGTCGAAGGACTTTTTTTTTTTTTTTTAC
>VZTL01019581.1:0-11426 GCA_013400535.1 Scopus umbretta | reverse complement strand
GCAAAGGTTTTTTTTTTTTTTTTTACTTTTTTTTTTTTTTAGCTTCAAGCTGACTGGGTCACCAAGGTCTTTCATCAAAGGAAATATATTATTCTCTGTCAAGAAAATCCATTAAAGCAACATCAGCCTTTTTGTAGTTAAGAATTCAATGTTCAAACAGGCAGGTTTTGCTTTTTTTTTTTTTTTTTAAATCCTTAGGACCAAATTCAGGTCTCTACTGCAGAAATTTACTCCAGGAAACATACAAAACTTCAAAACTTGGTCTTGGGATGATTCTAGACCCAAGAAGTTCCAACTAAGCAGAAATGGTCTTGTTTTGCAAAGTTACATGTCAGATTTCACGTACTATTGTAGTTCAGTGCATTTGGGTAAATTATTTAACTAACCCTTAATATTTTTGGTAGCAACTAAAATTTGCTCTGAGTTGTAGAGAGTTCTCTACACTTTCCATTCACTGATGTAAGCAGTTTTATTTTAATGATGATGCTGGATAAGTTAAACCCAACATTATGAACAAACAGAAGTGAAAGAGAATTTTGGTACAAGGTTTATACCCTTGAGGCGTTTGAGATCCCAGAACTTCATATGAAGATTGTTGTAAGGTCAAAAAGACACAGGGTAGTTACATAGAACCTCGCTTAGCTATAATATGAGATACAGGGAGCTGTGTTCACTGTGGGCAGAACCTACATTATACAGAGCAGTAAAATATCTATAGCTACGTTAGTTTGGGTTAATCTTTCAAAATAGGGTTTTGAACTCTTCCCAAAACCTTATCTGATTAATTTTTTTTTTTTTAAACCAACCATCACCATCCATCGCTCCCCTCCAGGAGTGATTTTTTTTGCTGGTTTTCTTCAAGAAAACTTTCTTTTCTTACATACTCTTTCTTTCTTTCTCAAATACACAAAAGGCCTTATTACTTCATTATGAAAATACTGAACTTCAGACCAGATTTATTACTCAGATTTACACTGAAACTGCATACAACCGTCTGCCAGAAGGCCTCCTTTTTTTTTTTCTTATTTCATCCTGATGTTCAGCGTACATCCTGCTTCTCATCTCTGTTTTCAAATAAGCCAGACTACTGGGACAGAGGAGGAGGTTTCTATAGCAATAATAACTGTATAAAAAAACCTCCCTCACCCTCTTCTTCACAACTTTCTTCTCATTCTAAGTACCTGATTCACTCAGTTCCACTGGAAATTAAGACCCAAGTAACAAATGTTTCATGCTTAGATTGTTTTCAAGCATGTTTACTCTCTAAATATCTGAACACCTTCTTTTTTTTTTTTTTAATTTAAGTAATATAACCAAACTGTATCTCCAGTATCACTGCCCAGTAAGGAAAATACAGCTAAAGAAGCTGCAGGGCTAGCTGCTCTGTCCACATCTGTGTGTTTGGAAACATTTCATCTCTGGGATTTGAACTTGAACAGAAGCCCAGGAAAGCAGATATTTAGCATACAGTGATTCAGTAAAGTTTAATACAGCTCTTTTCTTAAAAGAAATGAGAAAAGAATAAACCTTCAGCTTATAAACCACTGAGGATCATGGAAAAAGAAACTGTGTTTTCAAAGGTAATCCTAATTTTAGTTAAAAATCATTATTTAACCTGGGGAAAAATATGTCTACCCAAGCAATCAACCTCAATCCCTAAACTTAAAGACTGATTCACTCTAGTATGGAACTTTTTTCTACTGAGTAAGAATAAACCCACCAGATTCCAGGTTTTCAGACACTTCGAACCAAATCAAACAGTTCTCAAAAATGAAATTGATTTTTCTAGCGACATCTCTACTAATTATATAATTTGGTAAAGCATACCTATAATCTCTGTAGGATTTTTAACACGTGTGCTGAATTGACAGATTAATATTCTTTCTTCCATAAAATCATTCAAAAATAGTACAGGCAGGTTTAAAAGACTGTCGTTTTATAGGATTCTTCTGCAGGAGTCTAACTGCCATTATTAACCATGTGTATACGTGAGCACCCAAAGCTCACGTATACATTTGTAGCTGCATGTATCACTTATGCCTCTCATGCATTTAGCATGTGGGACATGCTCCCCTTTGCAGATTTGACTGCTTTACTGTAACTCTGTGCTTAGCGATAACTCTAGGCGCCGGGTGAAGATGGAGCTGCGAGATGGACCAGCTCCAAAATCCAGACATACCTTTTTCCAAAAGAGCTTGCTTAGTGGCATAGGAGTGGATGATGCTTTCTCCTTTGTCGCCTCTTTTGGGGCTTCAGTGGCCGCTGCCTGCTGTTGGGCTGCAGGCTCAGGGGCTTTTGTATTCTGCTTAGTTGTCTGCGGCTCTTGAGAGGAAGGGACATTTTTGTCTGATTTTACAGAGGTAACAGGCTGCTGTTCAGTGCTCTAGAAAGAAACATGAACGTATAGGCTGTTGGAAATGTGTGAAGGACAAGATAGTTGCAGCACATTCAGGCATCACCTGGTACAAGAGGTAAGCGTGCAGTGGACCGCCGTCGCGCAGGACACGCCAAGCACCACGGTGCAGCTCAGGAGCTGCATGCCCTGTCCTTTCAAATGAAGTAACGTCTTGTACAGAGGAAACAAATTACATAGCAACCCACCCTTCATAACAGAGATGATTAAGAAATTAAAACAGCATCTTTGAGACTGAAAATGACAATGAGAATAATTACCCTTTGACTGCATTATTCATACAGATAACTTGAATCATCCTACTCACTTTGGTATTAGTTGTCTGTTGGGTCTCTTTCACAGCCTGAAGGGAAACAAAACACAAAGACAAGTCTGTCTCTGGCAATGTCAGTGCTCACAGTTACACAGTTCAGGAATTGTCTGTGTCACAAATTATTTTATTTTTAGTGAGTGTTTGTGAAAGTCCTGGCTCCTGCAACCATGGAAACTGATCTCTGGCAGAGGCAAGGCTGCCTGAAGGGGCTGCCAGCTCACATCCTTCTACCTGCAGCAGCATTCAGCCTTGTGTTGAATTGCTTTGTGCTCACGCTACCGTGCTTGCAGTCCTCAACTTGTTCTTTTAAAAATTTCTGTATTTTCATGTGCATTCCCAGTTTCTTCAGGTAAGACATTACACAGGGTTTTAAGATATTAGCAGGTGTGGGTTTTTTTTTTTTTTTCTTTTCCTTTTCCCCCTCAGCTGGGTCTGTGTGTGCAACTTTCAGTGCACAAGTAACAAGCCAGAGCCAGGTCTCTTCCACTGGGGGAAAAGCATGCCAGTCAGGGATGTGCTAACATCACCTTCAAAGCAGGAGGCTTTGCTTTCTGGGATATAAAACATAGGCTGATGACTACCTGGAAATGAAGGGCACAGAACAACAGTGGCTTTATGACTTAGAAGCAAGAGTTGCAGCTCTACAAAGAGAAGCTCTGCAGGTGCTGGAGGTTGGTTTAGTCCATCTACTCACACTTTTGTACATTAGGTAGAATTTACTCTTTCGTTAAAAAAAAAAAAATCACACACGGTGATGGATCTCCTGGTTTAATCAAAATACGTGAAGCCAGGAGGAATCCAGTTTGCTAAACTCCTTTCTGGCCAGTGATATACATCAGTATCTATTGACCCTAACATCCAGCATAGCTTACGCTGAAGATGAGTATCTGAACTGCACAAAAAGAGGAGCAGCAAGCCACAAACTCAAGTAAATGTGAGTCCAGCACCCCTGGGTTTAGGCCGCCTGCCACACGCTTTCCAGATTTCTTGAAAGAATAGGCGAGAGTTATTTTACAGGAGCCAAGAACTTCTTTCTGTTGTTAGCTCTAATGAACAAGATCCAGAGCAAGTGGTAAAAAGTAGTGTAATGCCACAAGGTAGCTTCAGTGCTAATGCTGAAAATAAGTGATTAACCATTCCAAGTCAAAATTCCATAAATAAGTAGTTATACTGCAAAACTGGCATGCAATGCAAGGCAAATATACATGGATGGTAATAAAAGAACTGACAGGGACCCAGCTGTCAAATGCCATCCAAACTCAGTCTTTGAGGTTAAATGGCTAAATCCCACTCCACCAGCTTATGTTATAGATTTATATTAGGATGCACATTGCTGTTTGAAAACACCATTCACAAGTTGTTTTAAAGTTAGTGTTTATGTAAACACAGGTCACCAAAAGACAATGTTTGTTAACCTAATAGTAAATCTTTTCTTAACTAAGGTACCAAGAAATGCATTTTGGGAGACCTGCAGAGACAGAGCTTTCAGAGGAAGTGAAGTGCCAAAAATTAAATATGACTACATATATTACAATGATAATTTCAAATAAAGGAATTAATTACCTATTCATAGAGTTGACAAACCATGCTAAGGCATTTCAGATGAAAAGATAAACAGAACTTTTTTTTTTACTAGAGGTGGTAACCTCAGTGTTTGTTTGTCACATCAGTGCTGATTTGCACTTCCACTTTCAATCAGCCTTGCAAGCAAAGTGTTGGCACCAATTTAATCCATCTCTTTTATTCTTAGTATGTCATAAATGATACCCCACTTACTGCTTCTGTATTTTGCATGTGGAAAGCAAACTGAAAATAAACTTAGAAACAAGAAAAAACTATTTAAAAAGTAATATTATTTTATAAGACAGATTTTTATTACCATAAAAATTTAGTGCTGTTGCATTCCTTTGAGATAACTACTTTCATTCCAGACCAGAAGTCTTTAAAATTCTATCAAATAGCCTAATGAAAATTAATCATGTCTCCCAACAACACATTGCAAGATTTTGAGTTATTGTAGAAGAGACTTGCATCTTAAAAAAAATGCCAGTCAGGTATGTTTTTTACCAGGAAGCCCTACTTCATTATGAAGAAGTAATTCCTATTTTAATTGTATTACATATCAAAGCTATTAGCTATCAATGTAGTACATACAAGATGAGATCTTAACTTTAAGGTTTCGGCAAGAACCGTAGACTTAAAACCACTGGGAAGATTATTGTTCTTTCAGTAATATGTAGATGACATTTTTATCTCAAAAATGAGACAGTGGAAAGAACATTTTTGTTTTGAAAATATCTTCAAGAACTCCCTTTGCCTCATGCCCTTGATTATAAAGCCCCCTACTCACCAGAAATTCCATGTGGGTGTTTTGAGTGAGCATTAAATATTAATTACTTTCCTCCCCCAGTGAAAGGGTCTCTGCTGCTGCATTCTTTGGGCTAAAAAGCTATCGTTCCCTGCTTTCTTGCTGCAGAACATCACGGCAGATTATCTTCTTCAGAAAATGCAGAAATGCCCGAATATGGACCTTGAGACCAAAGCTGATGAAAAGTGTTCAGTGATTTTTTTTTGTGTGTAAAGATAACAACGTCTAAAACAACCATTTGCATTTAGAACAACTTTAAAGTATCCTTGAAAGCCAAACCTTTTTTCATCCAAACTAAGCTTAGAATTCAGTCAACAATTACTTTTCTTGTTTTGAGGGAAAAGTAACTATTTCTGAAGGAAATTCCATGTTCCAACCTTCTTTGTGCCATATCAGATGTCTCCATTCACCACATCACCCATTTTAAACATATGGCAGTGCATTCAAGGCAATGTGGATCAAAAAACCTTAACTGTGGTCAGACTGAGCTCTTAAACCTGTCTGACAATTGCAGGTGCTGTTCATATCTGCATAATTCATTGTTTGTCAGTAGCTTTTATTGTATTTTTAAGTGGCCAGGGAAGTTTAGTCAGTGTTAGTAAGTGTAACTGGGAAGCACATAGCGGGGAAGGTTAGAGGAATTGTTTCAGAATCCTGAATTCACAGATGGTATAACGAGAGAAATGTTGCACGTGAAGACCGTTTTCATAACGTGTGGCACAGAAATGCTCACACCAGTAATTTTCAGAGAACTGCACAGCTGGCCAGATGCTGATTTCAGTTACCAATTAAATAACTTTGCTCTGCGACAGGAGCCATCTGTTACTGCTCAGGGTTCTGCTCTTGCTAGAGTTTCATACAGACCTTATGCCTAAAGAGTTTACTAAATGTACTGTGTCCTAGCTTGGGACTCTCTGCCTTCTTTTTCTTGGCTCCTTTTGTTTGGGATTCTGCCGCTGTCTTCGGAGCTGGTTGCCCACCATGGCCTTTTTCCGCTTTCGATCCCTTTTGTACAACAGCATTTGAAGTTGAGTACTTGTTACAAAGTTCTTACTTGGTTCATGAAAAACAAACACTCATACATGTCCTATTAAAAGCAAACATTTCCTTTTTGCCCTGGACAACAAATTTGTTTTCTTCTAATTACTCAGTTCTCCTTAAACTTTCTTTCACATGAGTAATGAATTAAATATAAAAGCTAGGGCAATCTAGCTGACTCAAAATTAAACCACAATTTGCCCCCCAAATTCCTCATTAAGTTGAGACACACAAAGACTGAGACTTCTGTACTTTAATTAGTAACCAACTGAATTTTGGACTCATAAGTTTAAAATAGGCAGATAAATAAATCTTTGAAAATACCTTCATTCTTTTTATTGCAGTATTATAGGGACTTTAAAATGTTTTGCATAACACATTATTTAGGAAAAGGCAGTATGAATATTCATTATATATGCTACATAAAATATTCCAAATCTGCACTAATGTTCATAAAATAAGTTAGAAATAGAAGTATCAGAAAAATAGTAATGATAAACCAATACTGGAAGTGTTGAATCAGAAAGCACTGCTTCCTTTTTGTTCTATTCTAAATGTTTGCAGAAGGCACTTGTTTTGGGAATCATCACCCACTGACATTAGAGACTGGATCTCAAAAAAATCTAGGCACCACATTGAAAAATCCACTACAAAGTGCTACAAATTAAAGAAAAAACATTGATATTGATGTTTAGATGGAAAAAGCAGTATCAGGCTATTTTTAAAAATACTACCTGCAGGTCAATGCAGAATAAATTGCCCTGCTTGGTGGGCAGGGTAGAGGTGGGCCAACTCAAATACATAACTTTTCTGTAAGTCTTAGAAAAACTTGCATAACATTTGCTAAAATATTCCATTTGACTTTTCACAGCATTGGAAAAAATAAATTTCCAGATTCAAGAACCTCTTCAAAATGTCGCTGTTTAATTTTCCTCCCCCCAAACTTCAACACAACCCTCTGAATTTTTCAGTGCAGGAGAAAAACTTAAGTTTTCATGTTATGAACAATAAGGGTTTTATTTCCCTTGTTTCCCCACCACGTTCACCTTTTCAATAATAAAGAAGGAGAGGGACACAAAGCCACAAGTACCCCAGGTTGCTTAACTGAGCTTCAACATAAACAACTTAACACAAGAGTCTATTCTATGGTAACTGCGCTGTACATATACCCATAATATATGACTAATCACAAATAATACAGGGTAGTGTTCTTCACTCTTCAGTGTTTCGTGTTGTCAGGTTGTAGTATTTCTTTTACTTACTGCTTGCTACATCCTGGACTTCATTCTCATCTCCCTTAGGCAATTTATGTCCTGATTTATTTAAGAATTAGGCCAGTATGTAGTGAAGGAATAAAAATTTAAAAATATTATATTTCAGTGACGAATGACTCAAGTGTTCACTCCCTGGGTAATTAGCTTGTCCCTTTGCGAGTTTCATTCTGTTTTCTTTTACACTTGAACAAAGAAAAAAATTAAGAGTTTCCAACCAGTAAAAAGCTTTTAAATGAGTTGACAAAAATTTCCAGGAACTATGGAAGCACGAAGAGACCCAAACTCCAAAGAAACAATCAGCCTACAGTATTTACAACATGCAGCACCAAGCACTGTGGCTGAGCACAACTCATAGGGTAGGAGGAGAGGTCCCAGAGTCCAGAACGTAACACATATGAGCATGTGAAGTTGAGATCTTGGTCTCAAGGTTGTTTCATTCAGTGTGATTACATGCTTCCTACAAAGAGCTTTGTACTATGAAGAGGATGTAGCCAGTCGCATCAAAATTGGCCATTTTTCCTTGCAATACTCTGTTCCACTCTCAATATTCCCAAACATACAGTGGTGCGGGAACAAGCCAGGATCTGCTACGGAAAGGTCAAATAGGTGGTCTGGGGCAGATCTGATCCGAATGCCGTGTTGGTTAGTATAAACTTGCAAAGGATCAGTTAGTCCAAGGAAGTATGACTCAACTCATATTGAACTCCTGTGTTTCCATGGATGAAGTGACAATCAGTAAGGGCGCGCCCAGGCTGCTGAACACACACGCGTCTTAGCCAGCCGGTTAAAGCTCGAGGCATCGCTGATGACAGCATGTTGCTGCAAAAGCCACCGAGTTCAGCTTCGCTGATGCCGCAACACCTCTGCATTTCAGCAGGAGGGAGCATGCTGCCACGCTTTGCAAAGCTGAAGTGGGCTGCGGCTGTTTCTCAGATTTGTGAGAACGCTTGTCTGCCCTCCTAGCCGTGGGAGAGCACTGCTGAGAGACACTGGGAACGTACCACCCCTTGTGTGATAAAACCAAACTCCTGCCTGCGGAGAGCNATTGAGCTATAATCAGGGAGTGATGTCTGTCCCCCATGTACTCACCAAGCTTTCTGGAAACACTGACTTCATTTTAGTACCAGGCTATACAAAAAATTGAGTGGGACAAAAAGGATAAAAAATAGGATAGAAAACAAAAATGTTGATGCTTACAGTGATTTTGGCTACCTAATAGATGCATGGAAAGACTATTTCCTTTTTTAGGGTTTTATTCTTTAAGTGTTAATTAAATTTTATCACAGGCATTGCAAGAAGAACTTTAGTTATTGTAGTCATAACAATTTGTAAGGATATTTAATCTGGAAGTTCCCAGTTATGCAGTCAGTGATATGCCTATAAGCCACTGAAACACTAGAAGATAGAAGGCAGCTTAATACAAATTTTCTCACTTCTGCTTCTGTTGAAACTATTCTAAGTTTTGGCACTAACAGAAAAAAAAGGGGAAAGGAGAAGTCTTTAAACACCTACATTTTTCCATTTTAGAAGATTATGTTGTCATCTTAATATTTTTTACAGTTTAGGTTTTTCCTGCATTTTTTTAGAAGTTTGTTAAATACATTGCATCAATCTGATATCTTCCATCTCTATCAATCTGCTATATTCTATTCCCTAATAGCAAATGAAAGCTATAATAATGAAGCTTTTCTAAGTTCACATATAAAGGACCATCACTGCTTATGGATGCTAATAACAAGTTTCCTGTTGCCAGTGGATCTAAGGACAAATGGTTTGCAAAGAGGGAAGCAAGAGGCCACATCTGCCAGTTACATGGAGGAGCGTTTCTCAGACTCATTCTGTACCTGTCCAGCCAATATGGATTTCAGATCCCAGCGGGAACACCACACACACTTGCAGTCAGCCTGATGCATTGTATTAGAACAGCTTGAGTGTTCAATTCACCCCACTTTAAAAAACCCTGATCCTTATCTCTGCATGTAAAGGGAGGAATCCTGAGCAGTCAGGGAAGGACAGCTCTCCATGCAAGTCCCAGTCCTGCTCAGAGCAGCTCCATCATCTTCCTGAGGTTTCAGCTGCTGCATAGGAACAGCCCATCAGCCTCGAGTGTAGCACAGTCCATACAGGGGTGCTTCAGCCAGCAGAGTCCCAGAGGGGAAGTCTTGGGATCTCCTCCTGCTTTTTATTGATTTTGGTGGGAAGCTGATCCTTGCCCATCCTCCTGCACCCCAAGGGGAGACCCCAGCAGTGGCTGTGGATGCACTGGAGGGCAGAGCACGCTCCTGCCCACACCACCTGCCCACCTAGCCGCAGAGCTGCCACAGCCAGGGAGACCTCGTGTGTCCTCCCCACCAGGAGGTGGCAGCTCCAGCAGGTATGAAGAGAGATAAAGGAGATGTGCATATACACAACCAGAAACAAAAAACCAGAAGCTTTGCACAGCTCTATGAGCAAATGGAGTTTTCTATGGACTCGGGAGGATTTTGCTGCAGGGACCTATAGTTTTTGGATCAAGTCAGAGTAACAACCAAAAGCATTATCAGGTCACCATCAACCTTGCAGAAGACACTACAGTTCAGATATCTTGATTGTAAGACAATATGAAGAATTGCAGTGTTTATGCTTATCTTCCTTTCAAATTTATTCAGGGGAAAAATATTTTAAATTACTTCAAATGATAATGTCAGTTGGGCAAGAAACAACATAAGAGGAAATACCTGTGTTAAAAACATCTAGTGACCAGTGACAGAACGAGGAATTTGCCTACCTTGTCTTCAGAATCACTTTTGGCTTCAGCTTTGCTTGGAGAGACCTTAATTGTATTTGAGAAAAAACAAACAGTCACACCCAACTCAGTCTTTCTAAAGATCTGAAAGTTCATGTTTGAAACTAGCATTTTTTTCTAGCACAAAGGTGCAAGAAGTACAAATATTGCTTTCCCCCCATGTGGGAAAATTTGTAATATAAATGTTTCTCCAGAACAACTTAAAGTCAATGGCTAAAATGAAAGATATCTGGACCAAAGATATATTATTCAAGCTTATACATCCAATTAATCCATAAAAATGAAGTTTTAGGGAAATTACAAAATAAAGTTTCATCATGCAGAAAATCCTTAAGACAGCTAAATACCTCCAGGTCTACAAGTATCTATCAGAGGAAGCTTCCAGAGTAGGTCATCATCGTTTGATCATAACTGCACTGTACCTACACATCTCTCTATCACTCTTCAAGTCATTCTCTAAGGCATCTGTTTGGCTTCATTACTTCTCAGTGCCCGTCACAACTAACATGCTACATTTAGCTCAACACATTCACATGGGATTTTTATGAGCAATTTAACGCATAGCCTAGAGATGAAAAGGAAATACAAAAGCTTACCAGTGTTTTAAGGAAACTCATGACGGAGTTATCTACTGCAGCAGCTGGTTGGGGGTTGTCTTGTTTTACCTCTGCTTTTTCAGGTTGCTCAGCAGTGAGAGCGTTGACACCTGCCAAGTCCTGCCGTAGGTCTTTTTGGTTGCAGTCATCTATCTCCTAAAAAAAAAAAAAAGGGGGGGTTGCAGCAGAGTTTCCTCAGCCCTAGCTTGCTTAATTTCCAGTGGAATGCAAAAGTAACATTTGTGACTTGCATTATGTTGCTCTGAGAGTCACAACCCTAATTCCAACCATACTTCTCCAGCCTACGTATTCAGAACAATTGAGCATTTATGCATCTCTTTCCCCTCTTTTCTAATATATTCAGCATTTGCCATTGGTTGGAGGAACATTGTTCTCAGCTACCAAGTGTAACAAACACAAGTAAAGTTGCACACGGCATCCCAAACAACACCGCTTTTCTCTTTTTCAAGGCTGAACTTGTGAATAGGAACAAACACTGAGATTTTGGCCTTTGACAGCTCAGTGTCTGATTGTACCATACAAAGATTGCTTCCGATACTCTGCATTCTGCAATTCCAGAAATAATTTTTATCTAGCAAACACAAACATGGTACAGATTAAAAGAAGGAAAAAAAAAAA
>VZTL01019577.1:69432-120648 GCA_013400535.1 Scopus umbretta | reverse complement strand
TTTTTTTTTTTTTTTACCCATGATTTAAAATATAACAAAGGTTTTTGGTTTTGGGTATTTTTTTTTTCTTGCTGTTGTTTTTATTTTGTTTTGTTTTGTTTTTTTTTAATATGGCCTCTGAGTTTAGCTGATGTAGTTAAAAACACTTCTGTATACTGCTCTGGTTTGTGTAGCATAAAATAATTCAACCCCTAATTATTGTATTCCTACATCTCAAGAGAATGCTCTAGGAAATTCTTTAAAGCAGTCTAATCATTCTGTGAACACTTCATTAAAAAGTAAAATACAAAATGAAGGCGAAGTCTCTAAACTCGTATATGCGTGTGTGCATGTATACATACACATGTGTATATACACACACTTCAGTATCACAAACCTAGAAGATGGATATAAAATTAAAAAAGAGTGCTTCACCTATTCTCTGATTCTGATTCATCACTTATTCATTATTTCAAGCCTGATCAGTATATTAGTTTGCTTCACTATTGTAAATGAATATTTCTATAAGTGTTTAATTAGGCATAAATGTTACCACAAAAAAGCCTTTTTGACCACTGCAATTTAGGGTTGCTAGAACTAGCATCAAACCCAAAACATTTTAAAGATAAATGCATGCAATAAAAAGTATCAAAGTTCATTTTCAAATTTTTTTTCCCTTTTTTTTTCCAAACTGAAATGTAGAGTAAGTTCCATCTGTATGCTGTGATTTACTTCCCAGTGTCTTCCCTTACAATCTCTTCCAGTCCTACCAGTTCAGGTATTTCTCCGATTCATGAAAAACTGAAGTTCAGTCACCTCCTATTCATATTCCTAACCTTTTATTCTAAGTAAATGCTAATAACAAGTAGCTCAGAGCAAAAAAAGGAATTCTTATTAGAAAGAAATTTCTTATTAGCTTTTTACAGGCTTCATCAGCTTGTAGCAAAATATGAGGGTTGCCGCTGCAGCCACGATGCAGTGCATTACTGCTGTGCTTGGCTACACCAGCAGTCCTAATAACCTGCAAAATCTTACTGAAGGGTCACGCCAATCTCATTGCCAAGGGGCTCAGATGAAGAGCAGATTTTGCATCCTGCAGAAAAACGATCAAGAGGTTTCCTGCTGTCAGGTTTCCCATCCCAGTCTCATTTTACGCCTGTCCAGCTAAGGAGGCCACTAGACGCAAGTTAACTATACATAAATCTGGAACTGGTTTTTTTTCTGAAAAAGGCTGTGAAGCAAAATCTGGATTTTTATAAGAAACTGGTTAGCCTCACTAAACAAGCAGTTCAATCAAAGGAGGACATCCTTGAGTTTCAGAACTGAACTGCGGGTGGTGTTTGAATAGGGCAGGCCCCAAGAAAGGACACCATTGTACTCACACTGGACAGAAATCTTCAGAAGGTTGAGGCAAGCAAACTGAAATGGAAAAAAATCCAAGTACCATGTTGTTTCAGGCTTCTGTACGAACAAGATGGATGAACTTGCTCAGTTCTGAAGGAATAAAATGAGAGCAATTTTAAGACTGTTCTAGACTTAGGGCCTCCAGAGGCATCTGTAGCCCATGGGATTTTAATTGCTCTTTGGCTTAGAGGCTGAAGGGAACTTTCTGGTGTGTCTGTGCTGAATCCAGAACTGTGACAAAGCAAAATACTGCAGAGAGCGCTCCACCAGATGGGTTTTTGCCCATTTGTCACTAAACAAGCCTGATGAGCTTTCAGAGCGCCATGAGACACCAGGTAGGTTCGCAGAAGCCTCTTCACTGATACATGCCTAATGTCATCTGAGCCAGGTGAACCTCAAAGAAAAAGCCTTAACGAAAAGTATCCCATGAGATGGTTTACTGACATTTACTCAGTTTAAACCTGACAAATGCTCTAGCTGACATCACCGTCTCGAGGGCATTTTGTTGATCTGCGATTATTGTGTTGCATTCCACCACGTGTTCTCCCACCAACCTTGTACTAGGAGAGCAACAAGCAAAAGCCAGACTTGTCCCTGCTTGTGCTTTAGAATAAATAACTCCACGAGGTCTGAGAGCTGGGAGAGTGAAATGCAAAGGCAAGAAGAGATGCTAGTTCTATACTGATATAACCGTAAGGACTTCAGCAGAGTTACTTCTGGTCTGGACAAATAAAGGTGGGACAGAAAGGTTACTTACGACTTCTCTTAACTGAAATCTTTAAAGATGTGCTATCCCTAATAAATTCCCCTGTAGGCTCCCATGCGCCTATAGAGGTGCAGGGATAGAAGGACAATGAAAGAATGTAAAGAAAGTCTCAGTCAACAAACTCGCCATGCTGCACTAAACCCAGTCATCTGTAAGAGCACATTCAAATTGTGTGGGTACTGCACGTGTGTACGGCAAAGCCACAGAAGTGCCTGAGGACAATGATACTATGTGTGAGAGACGAGGCAGAAGGAAAGACCTGGTTTGATGCCTGGGCATGCTGCCTTTTCATGTCTTTGATTTAATGTATAGTGGTAGTAAAAAAATCGAAGAGCAGCAAAATTTCCACTCCTGGGCATATGATAAAAGGCAATGAAATGTGCACAAGCACTTGATGAGAACAGGGAGGGTTGCTAGAAACCAGACTTCACTGAGATAACTCTTCAGAAAAGTATTTCATTCAGGGGTTAGTTTTAGAAAAATAAATCGGCTTTGCCTAGAATGAAATTTATAGCCATCAAGGGAGGAGGATTCTGGAACAACCTTCCAAAGGAGGAGCGGGAGCCAACAACTGTTCTTAAAATGGAGATCTTTATGAACACGGTTAAAGAACACAATGCTTTCCAAGAGCAGGTGGCCTTTCCTTATTCTACAATCCTCTATTTTTAAATAAACCTATTACTAATAAAGCATTAGAAAATACCATGTTCAAAGAAAAAAAATTCAAAAGTAAACAAGTAACAATTTGAATACAGCAGTGTTTTATGTTTCTTGGCTTTGATTACCTTAAGCACTTACACAGGCACCCACTGTTTTCCAGATCACTGCATCAAACTCCCACCCTTACCTGCTATTCAAGTAATTACATGGAGGTGTTCAACTTTAGATTAAGATCAGCTTGTCATGCATCAAAGGTTTGAGAGGCTTAAGGAAATTATTCATGTCATAATGAAATGTAATGCCATCAGTCTTCAAATAATCATAATGAAAGATTAACCATGAGAATCTGACTGCCTTCCTGCAGTAAAGCTAGCAGATGGGGAACAGAGGACACAGAAAAGTCTGCAAGGTTCACCTCTGTGTCTTATCATAGAGAATCTCGGTGTGGGGGGATCAGCCCAGGAAGCAGAAAGGGTCTACATTTCAGCACTGTGCATCAACATGGACTTCTGCCTTAAGTCCTTCCCGTGGCTGGTCTCCTGCTTCTCCATACTGGCTGCACAGCCCACATGCAGCCACAGGACACACTTTTGGCTTATGTTAATAAGGTGCAGGCATAAAGAAATATTATCACAGAAAAAATTCTCATGAGATTTAGCATAATCGAGATTACCAATTGATAAAAATAATAAATAGAGTGGTATACACATCCTTACTCTCAGCTGAATATTTTGGGTTTCTTTCTCAATATATTGGTGCAATATAAAGTACATGGAGACACAACCAATCTGTTGGAACATCTTCTAAGCATCTAATTTATCTTAATTATAGCAAGTGAGCGGGACAACCTAACATAACATCAGAAAATTTATCTAGGTGACATACTAGGCAGTTGCAAAGCAGTTAAGTGATGGCTCATGAGCAGGACTTGTTAATGAATTGAGCTAGAGCTACTCCTCTTCCAGAAAGTACATTTAAGAGCTGAGAAAATAACAGTATTCGTAGTTAAACATTTCTCACAGAAAACAACAAAACTAATTTTTCAGACCAAACCAAGTTTTTTTTTCTTTTCTCAACTTAGACTAAACATTTCATTTTAATTTCAACATCCTAACTTTTTTAATTAAAACCAGCTAAATGTATAATTAAATATAATTTCAAAATTAAATGCTGGGGAAGAGGTTGTCTAAACGAAGCACTGCAAAAATCCCATCTTTCACTCTTTTTCAGGAGAGAAGGAAGAGAACTGCTTGCTGAATACAAAATCAGCCCAAGTTTTATTAACTAAACATCAAAAGAAATTAACAGAGAACAAATTGTAATTCTCATGGTATAAAGCCTTAAAGATGTTCAGCATTTCATTCTCAGCCTCATCATAAATAACTTATATAAATCAACAGCCTATATTATTTGTAAGTAGACTGATCAACATTGTATGGATGTTGCATATAGTAAGAATATTTTCTACAGAAATTAGCAGGGGAAACTACTCTTAGAGTTTTAAACTGAATTTATGCCAAACTATCAAAGTATCAATAATTTTAGAATTAACCAAGTATAATCTAATTTGAACCATTTCTGAATTGTCAAAGAAAAAAATATTTGTACATTTCTATTTTTTAGGCTGTTTTACCCATTACAAATACATATGAACCAACAAGAAAATCTGACTGGAACATATGGGAAGGTCTTAGAAAAACCAGTTTGCCGCACACTTTCCTATAGAATTTGCCTATAAGACATTTAGTTTTAGAAATGATAGGGACTCTCCACCACACCACTCTCAACTGTCAAGAATTTCTAGTTATGTTTTCAAGGGAACATAGATCAAACAAACACAACTTGAAGGTGAACTATGGTTTTGTTCACTCAAAAGTCATACACAAGCGTGTTACATGGTTTGATAGTGAACAGGATGTTAACCCATCACCTTTCAGATCCTCTGGACGTTCTGGACCCTGGTGGCATTCGCAGAGTCCCTTGATGGAGCATGCCACTGGGCATAGCTGTCAGCCAGCTGTGACTCCACGGGACACCCAATTTAGTTGGCAACAAGCAAAACTGGCCTGTGGCTACTGGATGAAAATGAAGTGGCTGGGTAGAATTTCTTGCAAATCAAACTATTAACCATTTATGAGAGGACAGAAATCAGATCAAATCAGCACAAACGTCCACACCCTGAAATTTAACCTTTGCTTTCAAGCTTTCAGTTCAGCCTAGAAATCCCTTGTGTCAGTCTACTGCCACAAAGACACCGCCTCTTTCCCTCTATTTTACTTATTAGTTATTTCTAAGTTATGATAAATAAGTAAATAAGTTATTTACTTATTCCTTGTTCTTTTGGCTTCCATGAGCAACTGCACCTTAGCCTGTGGTTTATATACTCCATCAGGTACATTCCAGCACAGACATTACTGCAGAAATCTCTCTGAATTATTAGGTACAGTCAGTGGGTTATACATAGCTGTTGCCAGCTGAGCTCCACGCAGCCAGAAATACTGACAAAGATATACAGAATATTCACAGAAAGACTTCTGACATCTTCCCAGTGCTGGAGAAAGTCATTAAAATCAAGGACGCTGTTATCGTCTGTGCTACAGGAAAGTCTGAAGATTCCCAACCGAGGCTCAAAACACTAGGTACAACAAAAATATAATAGCATTCCCCAAGAATTTTTATTCCAAATAAACAAGATGAATAAACATAGGAAGAAGGAAGCATTGCTATTTCTACATGAAACACGATGAACTCGGCTAAAACAAGCAGCTTAGCCTTTTTGACTTGTCCTTCATTGCACCCAACAGCAGAGCTAATTCCTTGTATTTCCTCGGAACGACAAAGCCTCGCTCAAGAAGGAGCCATTGCACTGCACAGCCACATGGCACCTACAACAAATGACTTGCTTCACAGCATCAGGCCGCTGGGCAGGCAATGGGTCTAGTTTCACAGCTGATAACCTCTTGCAACCTTTCCTGTTGCAGTCTTATTTTACCAGTAGTTCGAGCACCACTGCTGTTAACTATTCAAGGTACCTGCTCTATCTGAGGTTTTGGCTGAAATTTCATTTAATGTAAGTAAAAGGTTTCGGATGCGCACAAAAATCAGACTAAGGATACAAGGGAACTACAAATGGAAACTACTGCATTTCATGTTTCCTTTCATGCCTGAAAAAACAATATCTACAGTTTTTTCTAAGTCCCATCTTATCTTTCACAGTTTAACAGAATATAATAAATGAATAATTAATGCAAAATAGTAGCATTTATATAGGCCTCAATTGTGCATACTTCTATCAGGCGAAGAAAGAAAACAAACGTGGCAAGTACAGAAATGGGCCACACACATTTACTTCTTTTTTTCTTTTTCTCTGGACTATTTTAAATAGCTGGCAGAATAAGCAAGTGTATAATTCATGACAAGTTGCACACCAGAACCAGGAAAACAAAGTCACCTGCAGGCACAGCAGAGATACAATAAAAGCGAAAAACTTAAAAGAGTCACCTTGAAAAGTACTGAAGCACAGTATTCATCTTCACCGTGGGGAACAAAAAGGAAGCACATTACAGCATCCAAGACACACTGTGGTAGTTAAGAGAATGAAGTTTCTCTGGGAAAGCACATATTTCCATTTTTAACTTCTTTTATCCTCACACTTTCCCTGTTTGAGAAAGTTTTGACACAATTGTCTAAACTCCCATTGGGCTGAAAACAAGAACATATTACAAGCGCAGAGAGAAGTGTCATGAAAACACTTTTATGAACATGTGAAGAAATAAACCAGTGCCAAAAGAGTTTAAACAAATCCCTGGTGGATGGGTTAATCAGCGGCTATTAAACACCCACCGGATCAGGGATTCTCTGAGCAGCTGAAGGCTGGAAGCTGGGCAGGTGGAGCAGGGGAAGCGTTTGCTGTTAGTGACCGTTCAAGGCAGGATGCTGGACTAGGTCTGGTCCCGGATGGCCTTCCACATGGCCTTGCATTACGTCACCCAGCGGCTCTGCACCACATCCACTTTCACCCAAATTATCACATGCAATGAGCCAGTCCTGGGCCTCTAATAAAGGAACAGATGCTCTGTAGGAAGCACAACAGCAAAGTAACACAATGTTATCAGTTCTCTGAATAGTACTGAATGCTTACTTGGACCCAGTCCTTGGAAAAGGTTCTTTACCAGCCTCTGGAAAACTAAGGTTCTCTATTTCTCAGCAAAAGCCCATTGAAAAAATCTTCATGGTCCGGGAGGTTACCAGGCCACCAATGGACTTCTGGTTGTTGTAGCCCAGGCAGATCTTTCTAACACAAGTAACAGGTAAAAGGGTTTATATTTTATGCCAGATGGTACTGAACTGTCTGGCATCTCCTTCTTTAATGTGTTAGCTCATTACCGACTGCATTTCAGGTGAAAATTAATGTAGGCTGTTTTATTTTTAAATGCGTCCCAAATGGAGATTCAGAGGAGCAGATGTTGGAGGGGGAGGGGAGAAGGGTGCTTCCCTCTTCTTAATATGCAATGCTAGATATAGCTTCATTATAGCTCCTCTAGTATATGTAAGTATTATACTTCCATGCACAAGCGTGTGTGTGTGTGTCTTTTCCAATTTGTACTGGTTTACCTGACTCCATGTGTGAACACGTCCATTTATCTTCTAGAATACACAATGTCTAAAAGGATTTTTCATTACTTAATTCTATAACATTATAGCAAACAGAGCATTAAAAAAATAAACCAAAAAAAATCCCCAAAAGGCAAACCCCAAAAATATGAAGATGAACCTGCATTGTAATTCTACTAATAAGTGACAGAAGGTACAAATCCTCTGAAGAAACTATCATCAATGCCAGGGATCGCAACCTCCTGATTTTGGGCTGTAGTCTTGGCTCATGGCGTAACTGAGAAAGTCCCGAGGGGTCTGGCTGCATCCCAGCGGCCTGTGATCACCTGCATATGGACAGTTATACCTCCCAGAGCCTCCACAGCACTACACACAGCAGCTTGTTTGGCTGCCAGCCACACCGCTGGCACAACACCCACCTTAAAATCTGAGAACAACTGTGCAGGCTAAGACCGTGGTGCATCTGACCTGGCAGTCCTGCCCCTGACACGGCCCCAGAGAATCTGGCCAGGATGCTGTAACTCCGCTCCTTCCCCAGAATGCCCTCTTGTTACAGAACTTTGGGATTTGGGGACATTCCAAATCAGAGGTAGCACCTTTTTGCCCAATAGCCTTGCTGGATTGCTCTTCTGCAAATTTGCTTCATTGCTCAGGCCATGTGAGAACACTTCGCACCTACATGTCCTGCAGCAGTAACACCAACAGTTTAGCCATTCCTTACATGAAAAAATATATTCTTTTGTTTATTCTGAACCTTTTCTCACTACAGAACAAAGGAGATTTGAATGAAATCGTTACAAGAAACAGTGACAGTGATTACTATTCACCTTCCGCACACCCTTCATAAAATTATAGAGCTCTCCTCACTCCGCTCAGGCATCTCTTTCCAAAGCTAAAGACACATACTTTAAATCTATGCTATTTCATACATTTTGAAGAGTCTGGATATCACACTTCACAACAAAATGCCTTCTGTTTCTGATTTCTTGTAGCGTCACATCAGGCTGCCTCTTCCCAGCAACACCAAAGAACTAATCAGACTAGATATGAATGACTGGAATACAGAAAATGATACATGGTGAATCAAGCACACGTTTCTTTTTGAGATGGACACTAAAATATTCTAAAAGCAAAATGAGAGCAATTTGCTCTATATGGGTAAAATTCAGGAGGAAAGTGCTACAGTGCACAAGAGCCAGAAACTTAGTACCCAGACAATGCACCTACTCAAGTACATCAAAAGTCCACTAAAATTATGTTTCTTTTTGTAAAATGTACATATACACATGCTCTGCTGCTATCGGTGTTAGTCCAAGTTTGGGACCTGAACAAGTCTGGAGGACTTTAACCAGAGTACAGATAGAAAAGGCTGAATTCAGTGCCTTGCATTCACTTCAGTGACAATGATACGCAACAGTATCCTTTCAGCTCCTTCCCATCAGGATGAGAACCTGTTCTCTTCTCCTGTATTTAGTGAATTAACCAACAAACTACAATTTCACATAGTACCTGTGAAACCCTTGGGAGGCCAAAAATAGACCGAATGATAAATTTCTTTCTGGATTTTTCCATGCTTCTTATCACTAAAATCATGAAGATAAAATACACAGGAGAGTGTCATACATCATTAGTGTCAAGTTATTAATTAGCTAAGTCTAACTTTTCCGATGGGAAAGTTACTAGTAGGTTTCAGAGCAGCTCTGCAGGCTAGGAAGAAGGGAGGAGAGGAGGGGGTAACACTCTTACCCAGTACGTTGAAGCTGCCTAATAAGAGGACGAATTACTCAGCTCAAGGGTTGAAATTTCCTGGAAAAAGTGGGGATGAAGTGCTGCGGCCCCAGCACTGATGCTTGGGGTGCTTTGGGGGCTGAGGTTAGTTATCACTGTATGACCCCTGGAACAGGGGAGCAGAGGAGATGGAGCAGAAAGAGCAAGCTACCTCTAGGACTAGGACTTGAGAGAGGAGGAGGAAGGAAGAAGGAGAAAGAAACTCAGCAGGAATGGCTGTGTTGCTTTTACTTGGTGACTTAGTTAAGCTGGAGCTTATCCCCCTGCCCACGGCAGGCTATCTCAGCAGGTGAAACGGAATCGACCCATGCAGGCCCTGCTGGAAAGCACTGAGTGCTTAGCTAGTAAAGGTGATGTAAAATGGGGAAAAAACAGGAGCCCACACACCTCTCACTTGCATAAACACCTTGTTCCAACATGCTCCGGCAATGCACATATTTAGCCACAAAGATGAGCGGTAACTAGTAAGCATTTCTCTAACGCTAGCAGCATGCGTCCTCTTTTCCTTCTTCAGATGCTTTTCAATTGCAGGCCTTAAATTAGGTATGGGAACAGCGAGGAAAGAATAAGAAAAAAAACCCACAAAACAAACAACAAAAAAACCCACCAAAACAATTTGGAGCTCTGAAAGTTAAATAGTAGAGGATTCTTACTTCCATTGCAGCACGCGTTTCTGGTAAAATTTGAACCCAATCAGCAAAAGTACTACTTTCTTCTGGAACAGTAATGGAACTACATAACTGCTTCAAGCAGAGTATGAAACCAGTAATGAAACAAAGTACAGAAGTAATTCAACAAATGCAGCTACTATTAATACAATGCTACATTACCATCACAAATTTAGTAATAGGAATTCCCAAGCTCTTATATTGTGAAACAATATTCAGGAACCTGAAACACAAATTTGGAACTACTTGTATATGGACACAACTCTGTGACACTGCAAACAAATGCAGAAATGGTAGAAAGATAAAAACTGAAGTATATTTGTTATGACTATAATAACGACTCATAGGTTCAGCTCATTTGTCATTCCCCCTTTTTCTGCCATTAAGTGCTTCAGGAGAGAAAAAAAGATGACTTAAAAAGCCAGTTGTGGATTTCTTTGGGTCCCAAGATACAAAAAGCATTTATTTATGCAAGTCAACATCAGAAATTCCCTTGCTTTCCACAAAAAAAAAACAACCCTGCCTGACTTCCAAAATATGGTATTACTGCAGGCAAGAAAAGAAATTAGCAGCAATAGTGTTGGCAATAGTAGCCAATGTGAAGATCTTAAGCTGTGTGTAATTCATAGGCAGTTCAGGTACAGCATCAAATCCCAAACAATATTATCAGTAAACTCCTGTACTCCCCATTTGTGATCTTAAATCACTATGAAAAGTTGGCAATACTGTAACTAAATAAATGGGCCTCACTATATCCAGTACTGTATGACAAAAGGGCTCCTTATGAGCGCTTCAAACCCTATGTCAACCTAAATAATCCTCCAGGCACTCCAGAGAGACCATCCCCTGGTTAGATGTGAGGGAGTCTGGAGAAGCTCTTGCTATTCCTCGCAAGGGTTCCTCTTCTCCATCCCAAACCCTCTACCTCCTGCATCCCACTGAAAGTCACTGCAGAAACAACGTTAGTGGAAGTTGCTAGTGGTTTCATTCCCATTAAACATCATGTGAATGTAGTAGAACGGACTGAACTTGAGCCACTCTAAGAAACAGGTTTCGTAAAAGAAGTAAAAAAAGTAAAAATACTACTAATACCTCTGTCCCATTTGGCAAGTGAAAGCACTCTGCCAGTTCCCAGCTCACAGCCCTTGGCTGTTTCGCGGCTGAGACTTCTCCCCAGGGCTGTCTCTGAAGTTTTCCCATCAAAGAGCGCGAGGGAACAGCATGCTCTGCCCCAGGAGGAGGACAAAGACTGGCCAAATTTCTGACCAGTCTGCAGTTGTTCCCTGCAGCTATGAAATCCCACTCATTCCCCACTAAGAACATTTTCAAAAGGGCTGGCAATCCAGACCTAGAAACTTAAATAAAGAGCATGCTTAGGAAGAGTCTGGTTCTGGCCCTACCATGAAAGGCTATGTACTTTGGTCCCTGAAAAAGAGTTGAAGCTTCCTCACAGAGTGTAAGCTAGACTTTGGCATCAGCTGGATACAAGTTACTGAAATTTCTAAAGCACTTTGTGGTGACGGTCTCTGACGTGTAAGCTCATTATTTTGCTGGTCTATTGAGTTAAAAGATTCCATTTATTCAGATGTTACTGTTTTCCTATAAGGAAATATGGCCTATGCTTTCCCAAAGTGACTGCTGGGATATCAAAGTGACCATCATTACCATAGCCAGACATGTACACTTATTAATACAGGTCTTCATTTCTGTTGGTTAATCCAATCAAATTTTGTATTTAATTTCTAACACCGTTTTCCGGTCAGTAAAACCAGCATGAAGCCTTGTGATACAAAAATGTCAAACTGCTGGCGTTCATGTGACGTCAAGAACACTAGTGAGACTTTTGGAGTCTGCTGGGCTTCTCTACACAGAAACAAACAGCCAGACCAAGGGTAATTTCATTCTGTTACAGGCTGCAACGGGAACAGCCATGTATCTAATGAATAAGATCATCATTCCCATCCTCTTTGAAGAAGGATTCAGGATGGGAGATCAGATGTTGGGCTGAAGAGGGACGAACACTGTAGTCGGGTCAGATTCCAGCACCCGGAGGAAAAGCTTGTGTTTGAACTCCCCATCCTGAAAGGTCTGCAGATTTCTCTGCCACTATCTTAATGTAGTCTATCTGCTTCAAACAGTAAACCTTGAGGAACAGCTTTTGCTGTCTACGATTTTCTGCCACACTGTTCCACCAATTACCGTGCCCCTTGTGCATTGCTGCTGTGGGAGGCAGAAGGGAATACCTGTGTCGGATCCACACTTTAAGACACTAAACACACTTTTAAAATAAGGAATGAGATGTAGTTCAAAAAGCTCAGATGAAAAACTCTACATAGTTTCACTGACCTACATTAATCAATGGATTTATAGCTTCCAGCTCAAAAGGCAAGTGAATAACTATTTTTATAAAGTACTCTTTAGTGTGCCAGCCCTTTTTTTAGTAAAAATGCTACCAGTAGAAATCCTAAGACACTGGCTCCTCTTACCCATTTCTCCTAAGAGATTAAAGACCTTGTTTCCAACATACTGAAATATTACTGTACTGTGAATAATGCCTTCAGCAAATGGGATAAAGGAGTTTGAGTCCTCTTGCTGCTCAGCTAAGTGAAAGGAGGTTTTGGTGCTATCAAGGAGTGATGTTTAATAGAACTCACCTCTGTCGTCCCTTCAATGTTATTCACAGGGAAATTCGAACAGAAGGAAAACGTGGCTATTCTTAGTCACTGCTGAAAAACTAGAGCTTAAAGAGCAGATTTGTTGAGTAAGCAGGTATTACACACAGACACACACATACTGACATATTTTTCTGTTAATAAGCGCTGATGAAGTATTCATAGGTTACTCGCTTAAAATTATTCTATGCCATTACCAATTTTTAACTCTCTGAAGACGTATTCAGTCATAAGCAATCTGATTATTCTCAGTGATCTCTTCAACAGCATAGGAAACACAAAAATAAATAAATTACTAGTAACAGAGTATAACAAGTGAGTTACAGGAAAAAACACTTTTTACCGTGTTATTAGTAACTTAGAAGCATGCTCCTGTTAGCAAAGATATACACCAAAGTATTTCTTTATTGCTAGTCTGCCCTTTTGCCACTTTTGGAACAATTCCAACTGCATGATCATTTAATATGTGTTAATTCCTGTTATTAATTCCTCTTATTAATATGCATCAATTCTGCTTTCTCTTTCCAATAACAAATGAAAATCAAGATAGACCAGAAGAACAAACCTTTCCTTTTATTTATCATGGAGGCATAACTCAAAAGTATGACAAGGCCACTTTACTGCAACAGGGAGTGAGAACTGATTCGTGTTCATTCGAGTTCACACGATGCCTAAGCATCAGCTCTTGAAGCTTCTGATTTTCCTAAGTAGTCACCCCTTCAGTTATTAACTGTACTGAATGGGTCTGCTCTGCAGCCCACAGCAAGAAGAAAATCAGTGAGACAATTTTCCAGAATTAAGTCCAAGTTGGTTAAAATTTGCAAAGTCGCGGTTTGAGAAAAAGCAAGTACTGTAATTGAATCTTTGACATTATAATGAGAACGAGAAAGAGAATATGCCAACGGGTTATTAATGGAGACTTCTGTCCACATTAAGCTGCTTCTTCTCTAACAATATCCCTTACTAATAAGATGCTTGCAAGATCTTCACTTCTTAACCCTTTTCTCTGTATAGTACTGTGGATTATTTCTTGGTATTTTAAATTATATAATTACCCAGTTATCTGAGGAGATTGGGGAGAAGAACAACAACAACAAACTCTAATTACCTATATTAACAGCAAATAGTTGCTGGGCTGCCTTTGTTTTCCTTGCTTTTTATTCAAGCTGTTTTCTCTGTAGTGACTGAAATATTTATACATGCTCCTTTGAAATTCTCAGCCAACAAGACCAAAGAGCACGGTCCCTAGTGAATTTCAATGGACCCTAGCTACCTCTCTCAAATGCCTTGGAAAATCCTAGCCATTATTTCTTAGAGAAAATTGGTATTTCCACTTCTTTGCCATTTATTAGTATATCTGTTTCCTCATTAAATACAGGTAATTTAAGTACCTGAGTTTCAACAGGGGAAAATATGAGGATGTTCTTACAAGATAAACATTTATCCGTGTCACAGTGAATGTAGCTGTGATGCTTTTTATTTATGGCAGTCAAAGAACCTAAGTAATGTGTATTCACTGATACATCTGGAAATAGTAACAAAGCACTGAAACACCTGAGACGTATTTCAGTAAACCACACATGCTCTGAATTCAGTATTTAAATGTGCAACCCTGAACCGTATACACGTGCCATTCTCTCCCACAGAAATACGTTTCCACTGTTTTACTTAGTTCCTGTGATACACAAAGTTAGGTATTCCCTAATTAATCAAACGAGAGGAGCATAGGAAGTTTTTTTCTCCTGTTAGTTATTCCTTTTTTATCTGTTTTCATGGTTGAAAGTCTGCTCAGTCTGCAAATGATGCATCTCAGGTGATATTTCACGGCAGAGGCAGAGAAAAGCACCATCAGCCCTACACGGCGAATGAAGAACGACGAGCACATTTGCAAGCGGCCAGCTACCGTACACATCTTTCTTGCTACTACCGCGCGAGCGCCTCACTGATGTCACTGCCGCCCCCCGGGTTCCCAGCCTGGAGTTCGCACGCCCAGAAGTGTGCTCGCACTCACCGCACGCAAGATGCAGTGTTTGCCAGGGAGGATTTTTAACCTCTCTCTCCCTTCTGGATGCTCCTCTTCCCTAGACGAGTATTTTTCTTCCCCGGGCTTCACCTCGCTGCAAGAGCTGATGTGGCTACAGCCAGGGGGCCAGGGAGCACCTCCCAGCCCTGCTCTGTGACTCAGCATCCAGCAGGCCTTCAGGATCCCAGAAACCGGCACCGCCTCTCCCCACGGGTGGAGTTATTATCCTTATTCCCGAGACACAGCCAGCTTCCCCAGGGCGGGAAGGCCGGGTGATGAAAGGACGTACCCCCGGGCAAGAGCAGGCGGGATGCAGCTGGCCGAGGTGGCAGGGCATCGGCCAACCTGCGGGGCCGTACCACAAGGCATGAGCTCCCACACAGAACCCTGGGCTCCAAAATGCCACTTCACCCTGAGGATTGCTTGACATGTTCTTAGTCGAGCAATATTAACAATGCCTCGTCTCTGGTACAGCATTTTTCCAGCTGATTATCGGGTAATTAACAACCAAACATACCCTGTTCACTGAGGCAGGGCTCCACATGTGTTTCTGTGGCCCAAGGACTCGGGGATCCTAACTGCACCATCAGGTGCTATTAAATGAAACATGAAATAACAGTGTAAACTCAAACGGCATTTACCCAAGGAATGTTAGCACAAGGAATTCCTGTTGTGACTGCCTGTAATGCTTACGGGCAATACCTTGCTCCTTCAGATCACACAGCAAACAGCTTTCAGGTTTACTAAACTAGCTATTTCTCAATACTCTGTGCCAGTATGTCTCTTTGAAAGCATGAGTACATCTTCAAGTCACCGATCACAGACACTAAAGTATTGGTACTGTATTTTCCAAAATACAGCGTTCCCCAAAATATCAAAATTCATAAATGCATAAAATATTAAAGATATATACATTTTTAAACATTTATTGTGTTAAAGCATGTAATAAGCAAAAATAACATAATGTCATGTCTCTTCTTTTAAAAGGTGGTATCTTTACTATACATCTACACTGGTTAGACAAATTTCTTGAATGTATCCTAAGTTGCCAAATGTTCAAAAGAAAAAATACAGATGCTTTTAAAGTCTCCTTTTTTTTTTTTTATTTCCAGCAAATTACATAATTAGAAATAGCCATCTTTGTAAATAAAATCTCTGACAGTACATAGTTTTCTGAAGGACAATAAGGAGAGGCATCTCTCTTCACTGAATGACAGCCCAGACTTCTACCCAAAATGTAACAGTTTGATCATCTTAGTTATTTACAGGACAGTCAAGCAATAGATTCTGGGACTTGTTTGCCTGACACTCATTGTACTGTAGCTTGCAAATGTTACAGAAAATGTACAGATAGAGGAAAACAAAGTGAATGAAATTTCATTGTCATTATTCAGTTAGGACCTCTAATGAAATAGATCATGTTATTGTATTGATTATCTCAGAGACTGGCCTGCCCCTCCCCACAATGCAGTCTTCTATAGCAGAAAAAAAATGATCAGAAACGCACACTCTTGAACAAACTGCAGGATTCAAAATGTATAACAGTATTTATTCTTAGCAATATTTAAACAACCCTTTTAAAACGATCAGACTAGTAGGATCCATGCAGCCATATCCACCCGAGAATCCTGACTCTGCATTCCAACGCAGATATCTGAGCCAATGTAACCACACTGCATCATCATAATCCTGCCTCAGCATATTCCCTCTTCTGCACTCAAATCCACAAATAAAAAATACCCCTTTTTTACCTTAGATGGTGAATTCCTTCTTGTCCTTTTGTTCATAATAACTATTCCAAGTTTGTATCTTTGAAAAATACAAGGATGGTTGCACCAATAAACTTCACAGATCCTCTCCTGCGGCAGAAAGCAAATTAAAAAAAAAAAAAAAAAAAAAAAAAAAAAATAGACTTCAAGCTGTGACCTCAGAGCAAAGCACAGCCGTTAGCATCCCTCAGCCAACCTTCGGCAGAAAGCAGGTTAGACAGCAGGAAAACTGGCTCAGTACATGGCTGCAATGCTTTCAAATCAAGCATTCTGTGCTGTAAGCTCGGGGATTTATATCTTCTTAAATAGGCCGTCCCACTCAATGCTGCTTGTGTGCATGAAAATATGAAGCATTTCACTGCAGTCACTTTATGCAAGAAACTACCCCAGTCATCTTTACAATCTCTGTCACTCTGCTCTGAGACTAAAGAATGAGCACAGCATGCATAATTCATGCATTAAAATCTTCTGTGCGCTTCCTGCAGCAACTGTACATCCAGTAATGGGGTATTGATCAGCTCATCACTAAAACAATCGGGGCCGGGCAATTGCTTTGCTGCAACAAACAATATTCCATCCAAAATGGGATGCAGACACAGGCTTCCCCCCTGCAGCACTCAAGCGTTAACTCCAACCAACATACATGGCGTGGCATTTACATATTGCAGAGTGCTTAATCTGGACTCTGCATTTCTTTGACCTTCGAAAAATGCTGCATTATCTGAGCCTTTTATTTGAAGCCTATATTCCCTGCAGCCTGTTTCTCCTTTTAACTCTATGCAGCATGAGAAGCAAGTAAGCTTTCCTAATCCCACGTTCAAAGCACAGTGAACCCCCAAAACCAAAAGCAGTTGTAAGAGCTTTCTACCCCATGATGCATTCTTTGCCCCATATATACCTGCCCCTTGTTTGTACCAGGGGTTAAACCACTTGCACGGGAATCCTTTTTATTGCAATGCAAAATTTATGTTCAATCTGAATAGAGATGCACATATGTATCATTTTTGTCTAGCACAAGTCACATAATTTGTATCTGCCAAATCAATTAAAACAAGTCCCAAAGTTTTTAGTTCTTCCCACAGATCTGAACAAATTCCAGCCTTTTCAACACACTCCCTTTTCTTGCACCCTCATCATTGAAACAAGCCTCACCAACAGTCTACCAACCCTGCCTTCAGCAGCTTCTGAGCAACCCCACCCTTTGACTGCCATGTGCTTCTCCCTCCATACACAGGAAAACCATCACCCCCACTGTTTCAGAAGAAAAAGACGAGAGAGGGAAGACAGGCAAAAGGAAAACACTAGAGCCATGACTGAGGTGAAACTCTAAATAAATCTTTAAAAATAAAACAAGTGTCTTTGGCTACCCTGGTGCTGGCAAACAGCATAGTCACCAGAGTGTGAACCACACAGACCTGTAGCTTCCTGACATCGATGGAATTATTCCTTACTCTTGATGGGGTTTGGGTTTGATCTTTGATTACTAAGATACATCATCATCACTAAAATAAAAAAAAAACTGTTATTGAGGTTGATTTGAAAAGAAATTCAAGAGGCTAGTAAGACCTACATGAATTCTTTCTTCCTGGGATGGAAGAAGGTACAATTGGATAAAACGAAAAATCTTGATGGGACTGCAACATGAACGGGGACACTCCACATGTTGATCAAAACCTGAATCTGGGCTAAACTATTGACTGTCCTGCAATGGTATGCATTCAGAGTCCTCCCAAGTGAGTTAATGGAAAATTTTCTGGAATAAGCACAATTTGGCATACGGTCTGGAAACCAGACTGAATAGAAGCTTTTTCAGAGGAAAATCAGGGGGAAGTTTTGCTTGGTTTGTCTCTCACCAAAGCAATCACCTTTCAGTACATCCAGTATCTACTGTTTTCCCTTATGCTAAGGCACACCCATGCATTTCAGTGAGGTGGCAAAGGTGTTGCCAAGAAATTACCATATGCCTTTCTGGTATGTCCTTTCTCAACAGCTACAAGGCCTGTAATATGACAGTAGTTTATCTCTACTTTGTGATACATCAAAACCACCTGGTTAGGTTGTCAAATTCTTCACCCATTACTATACCCTGAGTGCTGGGTCACAATCATCTCTGACAAGCATGAAACTACAAGTTACAAGCCATTTCAGAAAACGTGATGATGTGAACCTGACTGCTTAATTAATCAGATTAGAATGGGGAGAAACCTCACAGAGATGAGATTCATGCCCCGGGTCATACAATCCCCATGAGCTTACTCTGATCTTACTTTGAGCAGTTACAAGTGGGAAGTTTACTGGGAAAAAAAAAATGCTCATGTAGGCACTGCAGACTAGCTCATCCTACACTTACCACTACAGTGGACATCTGCCACTTCTTGCTATGTTGAGATTGTGCTCCAGATAAAGCTGACTAAATTTGGATAGCTAGCAGTGCATGCCTACATGTGAGGAAGATGCCCATTCTCTGTCAGAAGATTCTTAGAAGCTGTTTGGTTGTTCAGCTCCTGTGGTCTATTTAAGGGAGACTTGAACCATTCACATCTCTATTGACTGTATCAACTAGGTTTCTGCCAATTATGATCAGACTTCAGACACGTAGATCACATGTAGACACCAACACGTAGACCGCAACACATAGACCGTTCAATTTAAACACCTCCATCTGGCACTGTATCCACCCTGCATGTGGTTTAACAAAATGTTTCCCTGGCACAGGGCAGGAGACATGGTAATTCTGGGCACTCAGGTATACTTTGACATCTCCTACTCTCCCTCTTCAGGCTGTGTTTGGGATTCAATAGAGCCTTTCAGCAATTGCTTAAAACTGATCTCATATGTAAATGCCATTTTGGACAGTTCTGTCCAGAATATGAATTTTGATAATTGATTCAGAAAGAAACTAGATTTCTACATTTTATTAAGAGCTAAAGGTAAATTACACATTGAATTCAGAGCTGATACTCCCATTTGAAATCTGAAATGGAAAACGACTTCATGCAAAAGTCATTGGTATTGTAATAAACCAGTCTTAGGTATTTTATGTAGAAAAAAATGTTCTTAGAATTTCTGCAATCCAAAGATTGCAGATCCTGGTATTTTGGAATTTGTACGTAATCTGATGGGTTCCTCAAAGCAAGACTAGAATAGCTTTGGGGAATAAAGTAAGTCTTCCCTCCATCAGCAAACATTCATAAGAAGCACAGACAATAAAAAGAGAAACTGGTGCCACTTTGGAAGGTCACAAAGAAGGGTTTCACCATTCAGATGGATGAGCTCTGACAACTGGGCAAATTAGTGCTTTGTTGAAGTTACTGGTGTTAGCAAACACAAATACGAGTCTTTGTTATAGGTGCGTTTTATTACATTGAAGTACTGCCTAGGGATTCTCTCCGTTAGGCATGTATCTAAAAAAGTCCGACAATCCATTAGCCTTCTCTGCATGTTTATTTGTATTTTTTAGCATTTCCTGAATTACCAGTAATGAAAAACATGTAATGAAAATGTCCTACTCACCTTGCTTTATTACTCCAGTTCCACACTTCTAATATAAATGATCATATCAAGCATTCATATTCTTACTATGTCTAGGTAGAAATCAGAAGCTCATGGGCATGAACACAAAGATTTATCCTTCATCATGAGTACCATTTTTAGCACACTACACACAGCCTCACAGCCCTCCCAGCACATTACCCTTTCAAAGCAGAAACTCCAGACTTGGGAATCTTCTACCCAGTTTGAAATGGGAAAGCGCTCATGGGTCCGGGAAGTTTTAAGATGTTCCACACAGTGGACTGTCAGGTACTCTCAATCACAGGATCCAATTTCTAGCAGAGTCTATTCTGAGAGCACAAAGGCATTTAATGCAGCCTTTCCTTGTAGATGTCTTCCAAATCTTCATTCATTTCAGTAAACAGTTGTTCAAATCCCACTGTTTCATGTACCTCTTCACGTTATTCTTTTGCTATTCTCCCTTACAGTAGTCTAACCCCTGCCTTGGTTTATCATCAACATCTTCCTCTTCCGCTCCTCTTCTCACACTGACCCAAAGCTCTGTTCTTCCACAACAAATGAATTCTGTTCTCCTTCACAGTTTCTATCTAGGTAGACAACTTACTCTACCATTTATTTATCACGTCCACAATGACTGTCACCTCCTTCACTCCAGTTCTCAAATCCTCCTGTCTCTACTTCTCTTTCCACATGCCTATTTCTCCAACAGAAATCTGACAAAACAGCAGCATCTTCTTCTATGCTTTCTTCTATGCTCTGCAGAGAATTATTTGGTTTTCTTTCCTCTTAAAACTTCACTCTGGCGCAATCTCATCTGTAAACACAGTGTCAGCTACCATTTCCTCTTTGGATGCCACACCTATATTCCAATACTCCAATACTACTACACTCTTTTCAAATTGGTATCTTAGCCAAGATTTCTGATACTGTAAATTCAGGCATCAGCTTAAGTTCAACATAGCCAAATTAAGGTTTTTATTACCCACCCCCACGAACTCATCCCTGCCCCCACAAATTCATCCTGCCAGATCCTTCCTGAATCACTCTTACAGTGGCACCATCTAGCCCACCATTTTAGACAACTGTCTGAATATTATCTCCAACACAGATCACCCTCAGCTCGACACATCCAGATCAAGACTTGCAGAATCTTTCTGCACAATATTACTCATGTGCAATCTTTTAACATGCACTTAATTAACACCCTTGTCCAGATCCTCATCATCTCAGGAATAGATTAGTACAAAATAATTTCCTCTGGTCTAGACAAACACAACACCTAATCAGAGTGCTGCTGCAAAGAACATTCTTCTCTTGCATCACTCTGTGTGACCTCTTTCCTTGCATCCCTTCACTCCCTTCTTTGGTATCTCAAATACAAGCAACTTCATGTTCCTTTTCACAGACCGCTGTCATTATTATTCTCACTCATTACTGAACAGCCAACTTACAATTAGTCTGTAAGTTATTTTTCATTAGCCCCTTGTTAAATTTTCAGTCAAGTATTTCTGTGCTTCCTCTCATTACACTTCATGCTTTGGAAGAACTCTCTGCAACACCTGCAAAGTCACTGCATTGCCCTCCTTCATATCCTTTCTTAAATCTTGTTTGCCATGATAATTACAAAAAAATTGACAGCATGTAGGCTGCTCAGGAAAGCTGAGACCACTATCTATCCTCATGGCTGATTTTCTTTTACTGTTTCTTTGCAGTTCCCCATCTGTCTTTGCTTTTTATGTTATACTTCCACTCATAATTACTTATGAGTAATTCTCACCGGGACAGGGACAGACATTTTTTTTTGTATGTTCAAAGGGGTCTCTGGTTGATCACTGTGGCTTTTCGGTTCTACAGTGATCAATAGTACCAGAGGGCATAGGAGACTGGGAATCTAACAGGAATTATCTAATAGAACCTGGGGAATCAGGAGTAGAATTTGTGCTGGCCCACAGTTTCTATGGAAGAGTTCTAGAAGGCTGAATGAAATCAAGGATGCCAGTTCAGTCATTTACGCTGAAAATGTGATTTTGTTTCTCTGTGGGCCACTTTGCTACCAATATTTAAACATGTTCCCCAACAAAACAACTGCTTTGCTGTTTAAGTCAGTGTTCTGAGATATCAAAATTACTAATTAATTACATGAAAATGCTTTCTTGAATCATTGTGCTAAAACAATCAAAATATTTAATACAATTATATAAATTGTATGAAAATAAAATTGTCCCTACTACCTATATTATCCTGTATTCTATTATATAGCACAGGCTTAAAATATCATACTACGTATTATATAGTTATAATATAATATAAAATAATAACTGCCATTATTATTACAATAGACTACAGACTACTACATATACCTGCTGTATTTCAGGTGTAAAAGAGATTCCGTACATACTGAGAAAAATGACATTCTGTATGTTCATATGTTCTATATGAAGTCTAATGCTTTCTTCTTCTGTGGAGGTCATCAGTATGAGGCAGTTGTTACTCAAAATGTCATTTGACTTTCAAGAGCTAGCCACAGATACAGAGCTGGAGAGAGTACTGCTTTCATATCCTCCTAGGCCTCTACTTTCAAACAGCAACAAAGGCTGTATCCAAGATAACATACAAAACTTCCTTCCAAACACTTTCCCACACTTACAGAGTGATTTACTTCAAATCACTGCTGTTCCAAAGCTAGCATGAAATGCAGCACGACTTGCTGCAGTATATCCTTCTACAGACTGTAATACTGATGGGAAAATTCTGTTCTGGGGGTCTTCTCTTCACCTGTTTTTTTGGTCACATCATTCTCCTTGGGCCTACAGCCCAAACCCACTACGCCACTGAACCTCTACATATGTTCTGAGCCCTTGTGCTTAGCAAAAAATTTGTTTGATATGATCTTTTTCTATATCCTCATTACTGCTGGTTTTGCACTCTACTGTGTGTGCTTCCTCTATGATGTTTCTGACCTCTAAATTGATTTTTCTATCCATCATTACTTAAGAACTCTCTTCGTTCAGTTTATTGGTCCTCATTCATCACGCTAACAACTTACATCACTGGATAAACAAAGCAAGCTCTTATACTTGACCCAGTAGCAATTCCCTGTTGGATTGCCTGTCTTTAAAGCCAGACCCTTCCAATACCCTTATTCAAAGACCCACAAAAATTCAGGGAACACCACAGGAATCAACTGAATTATGTGTTTTGGTGAAAAGTGGAAAAAGCTAAATATTCATTACTGTGAGCAGAAATTCAAGGTCACTGCCTCTGCAGAGCATAGCAACAAGTTCAGGGCTGCCAGCTCTTTAAGCGTGCAGTTCAAGCCAATGAATGTTTCCAGTTAACTGGAATGCTTCAACTACAAACTGTTTACCATACAAACAAGAGACAAACTGCTGCATCCAAAGATCTTGCTGGGGTTTCTCTGAAAAGGGTTGGGCGGGAGGGGGTCCCTGGGTGAGGGCAGGGGCACGGGCAGCCAGGGGCCACGGGCAGCCCCTCACTCCCGGGGCACAAGCCCGTGGCCCTTGAACACGCAGCATGGGGCTGGGCTGATTGCAACCAGGGCAGCCATGGGTCAGGATCACCAGACAGGGCCGTTGGCGATGGGCAGGTCTGAGGTCCTGCCAAGATGGGGCAGGGGCAGCAGGGTGCCTGGCCAGACACAAGTGAAGCTGAAACACAGCTCAGGCAAGGTCCCAGGCAAGGCCAGCCCTAAAAGCAGCTCCTAGAGGAAAGGGGAGAAGGCTTCTCACAGCTTTCCTACAAATCTGACCCCAGGCTACACAGCTCCACCATTTCAGAGTTGGGTTGAACAATGTGAGCTAACTCCTTGGAGGGGGAAGGAGCTGCAGAGCCTGTTGGTACACTCAGGATCCTGACATCTGCAGGAATAAAAAATGATGAGATTTTCCATGAAGACTGGTGAGATGAGGGGATGAGGGAGCACTAAAAAGAAACATGCAAGAGATGTGAGGTCTGGTCTAATGCTATAGGAACAGAAGCTATGGAAAGAGCGTGAAATTGAAAGTCAACCAAAAATGTCAATGACATCTGCAGAATGGCAAGAGGAAGGCCACTACGCAGGCAAAGGCAAGTGGGTGAGTGCAAACATGGGGAGGCAGGTCTCATAAAACTGGGTGAACGTGAACAACTGGAGAGACTCAATGGCAGCCTGGAGGTAGCTCAATGGACTGAGAGCCAACGGGGTGGTCAAGGCTAAAGCAAGGAACAAGAAGGATTTGACCGTCACCCATCATACAATTTAGTTTCTTTTGCCTCCTGTTTTCAGGTGATCATGTTGGTGATTTTTTCTACCTGTAGAGTTCTCCTGACATCCCCAGACTGTAAAACGGATCAGAAGGGAGAGACTGAAATCACGGTTGGTGCTGGTGTGCCCACTCTGACCCTCTGCAGAGGTGTGGCCCCAGGACACAGCCAACTCCAGAAACCTGGGGAACAAACTTGTCCCCATTCAGCAAGATCTTACAGCCACAGGTACTAACCTGGTGCTCTGAAAAAGTGTTTTCAGATGCCAAACCATGAAGATACTAATTTACATTGCCTGCAGAAAATTAATACTCATAATAAAGTACACAATAGTTAGAATTCTGAGTTTTTCTTCTCCGCACTTTGTAATCTGCACATTTGGATTTTTATCTGTTTTCTACTCAGTCTGCAAACTGCTCAGAGACAGCATATTGCATAGCTACTTTTCAGAGTGGACTGCTGTCCTTCCTGTCACACCGATGGAGAAAATGAGGTGCCTTTTCCCACAACGACCCCCTGAACGCTAGAAGAAATACATGATCTGCTTGCTTGATATTACTCCATTCCCTTCTAGCTCTGCATGTCACACTACACTTTGAATGAAGAAAATGTCAGTGTGTTCCCTGATACGCAGCATGGGATAGCATTTGGCTGCATGCAAATCACAGGAAAACTGAGGTGGGAGGCCAATATTTAATTTTCATCCTCATGTCAAACATACTTGCCAGTCAGTACCACCCAGTGTTTTCAAATGCAGGTCAACTTAGATCAGTAGCTTGCCAGTAAAGAAGCAAAAGTGACATAAAATAAACAGAAAGCCTCTTACTTCCCTGCCACCAACAGCCTGTATTGTCAGTGACAAGCATCCTCTGCTACGCACCACCAGCACACAGCTCTCTCTTCTCTTTGCCAGAGCATGGCTTTTGACTTTGTCATCTCCATTTGTTCACAGTTCTCTGAATCAACAGATGCTCCACCACACAACACACACCGTTACTCCTCTCTGACCAGAAGAAAATAAACAAATACAAGTGGCAAAACCAGTTCTTTTTAGCTTGTGAACAACTGTGTTCCTCCAAATAAAAACAAAATTAGACATTCAGGTTCTCCTAGGAAGGATCTTCCCCTGCAGTAATATGCATTCCCAGGTCCAAGAGCAATCATGGTTTTAATCCTCTGCTTTCTCCTTAGAAATGCACTGTGAGAAATTATGAACTGCAAATGCACAAACAATATAAAATGAGCAGTTCTAAATATGCATCATAGATTGCAGGGGGAAGAGCCTAGCAATTAATGGAAGTAGAAAAGTGTCAGTCATCAGTGAGAATTTAGTGGAAAATCAATTAAATCTGTGAATTTCACCACTTTGGGGGAAAAACTGAAAATAAGCCAAACCAGGACTGTCAGTTCCTTAAAACTGGGAATGAGAAGCACTCTTTCCTTTAGCTCTTATTTTCTGACCTATGCCAATATGACTGTTTTATACGGCTCTTAGAATCACTCCCTCCCCCCCAAAGTGTAATCCTGCATACAACTTACTGGGTTTTTATCAAGCAAAAGGCAGATGTCACAAACACATACAGAATAGGGTATTTCCACCAAGTGATGCTGGAACCTGAATGAACAGACTAATGTCTAAAACTTCCTCTGAACAGATGAAGGAATAGTAGGCAGCACTTTGTGAGAAACGCAACATATGACATGAACTACAAAACATGAAGGGCTGCAAACACTACATAGGGTAGGCAAGCTGTTTTGCTTGTTTTAAAAGAAATAAAATCAGTGTTACTAAAACCAAATTCCTAACTGGGACAAAAACGAGTCATTTTTGAGGAAGTATGAGCTCAATTTCAAGTCCCAAAGTGAAACTTCATGTAAGGGATATACTGAGGGAATACTGTTTTTGAATAAGTAAACACTAAGTATGTAAATATCAAATGAAGGAAACTTTTGAATAGGTATGATCTATTTCTGAAAGAATAATACTTTTTGGTCAAAGGACTAATGTTGCACAGTTTACTTGATTTTAGTAGTAGAAATCAAAAGAAAAAAACAAAAATAAATCTAAATTACATAGTATCACACATACATCTTATGTACACAGATGTAAATGTTTACCAATTTTTTTAATACACAAAAGTTAAGCTAACAATTTCACAGGTTTAAAAAAAAAGAACTCAGCAATTTAATGCAAGTTAAGTATTTCCAGTCATTGGCTAATTCTTTTTTTCTGCCATAGTTCCAAGACCAAGCTTTTTTTCTTAGGCAAATGATGGGATGCTGAAGGACTGCAACGTTCTCGCACTACTTGTAGACACACTCACATACCTTCACTGCAGTGCAGATTGTCCTATGAAGAGCAATTCAAGAAAACTTCCAGAAAGCTCTTCTTCAATTACTGAGGTCTGCAGAAACTAACAGCAGCTCCTTGGCAAATATGGGAAATGTTCCATATAAGCTGTACCACCATATAAGACTAGATGCTGTGTCTTATGGGATACAGCAGCTAAAAGATAACAAAAAAAGCAGTTGCAATACTGCCTTTTTATAGCTCTCCATCTAACTAGTCAGGCAAATAATTGAAAATTAACTGTTTGGGCCTCTGAGTTTATAGAAGTTACCCTTTATTTATTTTACAGCTGAAGTATTAACAGGCAACAGGGATTAGTTCTTTGACAGAAAAATGCAGAGCATGTTTCAAAGGAAAGGAAGCTGCTGTGAATAGCTTAATGGACATCTCTACAGTAACCCACCGTAACATGTCTGTGAAGATAAGTATCAACATTAATAAAAAGTACATGTGTATCAAAATACCAAATATCCAAGCCTCCTAGTTATCCCAGGTGAAGATTTCAACTTCTGAGGAATATTAGAAGATATTATTCTTATGTGTTAGCTTCATTGTATGCTTGGGGGCTATAATTTTTAGGGTCTACAAAAAGTGATGGACTCCATTCTGTACACAAAGCTTTTACTTACAACAGCAATAGAAGCTAAGGGTGCTGGGAAATAATGAATCTATGATCAGATCCATCTGGCACTTAAGATTTCACTAAGTGTGACTGATATAGCCCACCTGTTCTATAGCAGTTTCATGACACTGAATTTTCACCAAATTTCACGCAGAAAGTATTAATCTGTTCAAACAAGAGGATCACCTAAAAGAAGAGAACTGCGGGCCTACAACTTTAAAAATAAAGAACAGAATTTATCCATTAGAGAATGAAATATAAATGTGTTTTATTTAGTGCTCTCTAAAGAGGAAAGAATTAAATTAGTCTTGAACTTAAGAGTGGAATTGGCCATATTCCATCTTTTCACCCTGTTTTCAGTGTACTTTCTGCCAAAAAGCATGTAAAAGGTTTTGTCACTATCAGATTCACTGTCACTGTCCTAAGATAACCTGAAAACAAAGAAGGACAGGAATCTTCTGGACAGTTCAATTATGATCTTACCGGGGTATTTACAGACTACTGATATGTTACCACCTCTTAAAAAGCTGGCAATCTTTGCAATAGGAGAACTGAATTTGCTAGTCTTCCTCTCATTTCCTAATATAAAACAAAATTGCTGCTGTGCTACACAAAATGTGGAGTGCAAATTAGTGACATATAAATGACCTGTGCAAGCTTATAAACTGTGGTCAGTGTTTGAAAAATCATTTTTTTAACCTACAGGCTCCAATTCTGCCATAGAGCTACAGGCAGTTTCTACTACCTTCAGCAGGACTGCAAGGTTGTTCAAGAGTGGGAAATATTGCTTTCTTAGTAATTAGTTCTGTTTATCACAAAAGCATACAGACATCTGCTATCTCCATAAAAACAAGCTGAGATATCAATGAACTCTGCTGTTGCTTTAAAAGAAACAGTATGCCAAATTGGGGCTCTTGAGGGGGACACAAAAATACCTGTCACTGACAGCTATCAAAGGCTGCATGGAGGAGGTGGTTTGCACCAGCAAGCAGTCAATACTGTACTGTATCAAGGGCATTGACTATGCTGTTCTGACAAAAAAAAAAAAACCAACATGTAAGGGACACCTTGCATGAAGGACAACACAAGTCTGTCAGAAACAAACCCTATATAACTTTCCAACAACTGAGGTTTCACTGTCTCCTCTATCTCCACCTCTAGTTCCTCAGTGATGTATGTGTATCTTGAAAGATAGTACAACATTTTCATTTGTATGTTTTAAGTAAAAACAACGTGCATGGTATATTTTGTACAGGAGGTAGTTGGGTCAGCTGCCTGTGCTGCCCCGGCATGTGGGCTCTGGGACTGAAAATCTTCAGAGGGAGCGAGACTGTGACTGCTCCACAGGCTTTGCTCCGCAAGCTGGGCAAGCTCACATGGTGCCCTCTGCCTTCCCAGGGAAGTCTCCCTCCCAGAATGTCACCTACCCAGAAGTGGCCTGCCATGCTGTGTGGGTTAGCTGGTGGGGTCAGGCACAGCAAGCTGGGACCCTGTAGCCCAGGGCAAGTAGAAACCCCTGAGAGGATCAGAGACTTCCCTGTAGTAAGGAGCAGATAAATTTAAACAANGGGTCCTGTTGTATCGTGGGAAAGAAAAGGAGGTAGAAGGCTGCTACATAGAGTCCTATACACTGTTAATTTTAAAAGAGCACTTTAAAAACCTGTCTTGACATATATAGCCTTTCCCTTCAACCAAAGCAGGTCACTTTCCTGGTTTTTCCTTTAAAAATTCAGACTCCTACCATTCTTATGCAAAAAAAGAAAATAAAACTTGTGACACCTCTAACTTTTGTGGTTCCTTATTTGCTGGCCACTTCAGTCTATGCATGGTGCTACAACACACGCCATTTACTTCACATGTGCCTCTAGTCACATTCTCCATGTCCTTCCTGGCTTCCCTTCAGCCATGGCATCAAGCTTCTCCTCTGGGACACCAATCAACCCTGCACTCGGAGCAGTGCTGGTACAGGAAGCTAAGGGGTAGGGCTTGTGATCAGACCTGTGGCAAGCACAGACACAGCAGGCACCCAAGCCTTGGACTTTATCAGAAGCTGATGCTAGGAGAAAGGGCTTCAGACCCATGTCACCCAACTAGATGAAGAAAAGAGATGAGTTGTTCTCGGTGTTGACATGCGTAAGTTTCACTGCAATTCTCCAAATACTGAGTTTACTGAAATAAAATTTAAAAAAAAAAAGACTGCTACCAAGTAGCATTTCATGAGATATATATATATTTATATATATATATATATGCAGCTGTACACAAGGAGAATGAGACCTGTCCTGGACTGCTTCAGCATTCAAAATCACCACTGACAGCAGTGGACGCCTGCAGTATCTCTGCCGAGGTTCTTCCCCAGCATGTTCAACATAACAGAGATGCAAGAATCAACGATGCATAAGTTATCAGGAAGGATCAGGGGGTTTAATGCTACAATTTTTCTTCAACATTTGCCTCTAAGAGGTGTAAAAATGCTCACAGAAAAGTAAGAAAATCTTGTCCAAAATGACCAGGCCTTGGTTTTGTCACTTACTAAAGTAATTCTTATTCTCAAATTCTCATTTTTTTACTGAAATAAAGACCTAGATCCAAGGTCCTTAGCTAGGTCTCTAACTTCTCGGTCTCTGCTGCTTTTCTTTCTAGATTTGAAAAGGAAGAGATTTTACCTTTTCAAAGGGCAAGTTTTAAAAATGAGCTCAGACTGTTCTGTTTTCCTCAACAGGGGCAGTTTTGAAGATTCATTACGTAATGCCATGTGAGCAAAACAGTCCATCTTCAAATCACACAGGATGTCTCTTTACCAGAAACAGTAATAAATGTATTATCAGTAGGCAAGAAAGTAAGTAAATTGCATTAAGATTGCTAAGGCACATTTAAGAAATACTGGAACCGAGGCTCTAATTCCTGTATGCAGTTAGATTCACAGGAGAATTTACCAAGTAATACTATTCATTAATAATTATTGGCATAACTCCATTATTATGATGATAAGGAAGCTTTAAAACACTTATTTGAAAGAGGTAACAATCATCTGGGCTCTGATCCAGCAAAGCACTTAAAAATGTTATTTTCATCATTAAAATAACCAGCTGGATTTGAACAGGACTGACACGCTTAGGTTAAGATAATCTTAGCTTTGTCAAGCCTATAATGGGAAAATCAAGCAGAAGCATTATAAAAGTAGCCATGAAATCCTGCCAGAAATTTGCCTCAATATTACACCATTATCATACATTCTCCAAGGGGCTACTTTCTTCTGGGAGACTTCCAAGTAAAATGAAGAACTTTTATAGGAACTAATTTGGGGGAAAAAAAGAAAAAAACACTGTGGACCCATGCACACTTAAAACCAATATGTAACAAATAGATAGGTGGTCACAAAATCTGTATCTGGTATGTAAGGCCACAATTCAAATGTCTGGCCTGAATCCAAACCCTGAACCAGGTCTTCCACATCTGTTTTTGAAATGCATTTTCTTCTTTACTCACATTCTTCAGTGAGCAGTTGCACAAGCTCCTTCAGAGACAAAGACCTGAGCTAGCTATCTGGGTGTTCAGTTGCAATTTATAGAAGAAAAGGAAGAAACACAGGAACACATTTTATTAAACGTCTTGGCAGTGTTTGCCTTTGTAGTGGATAGGAGCTGATCACAGTAGTTATGGACAAACAAACTGCCAAGCCTCTGTAATCTTTCTGGAAGGGAACCTGCCTGCATCCAGCTCCAGTCCCTTTTATCTTACCTGATACAGAAAGGCTGCCTCCAAGGCTGTGAGCTTGTCACAACTTGTCAAGACTCCCAAAAGCTATCTACCCATCTGCTTAAAAGAAGCAGTGCACCTCTTCAGAGTCCCCTATGGAAATTTGTTCTCTTTTGACCAAAGACTGTCTTTGGCACACTGTAAATTTAAAAAAAAAAAAAAAAAAAATCATGGTATTCAGCCTGACATGTAGACAAGGCTTTTTTGGAAGCATGTATCTTCCTTTTTTTTCCACCAACCATAAAAACAGTAGTGGTCAAGTTAGAATGTCTTTGAATTTCTGTAATAAAATTTAAACTGGATTTAGCTGCAGCAGAATGAATTCTGAAGAACCCCAATAAATTGATCATCAGCAGTTTTTGAGAACAACATGAATCATTTGCTGTCTTTTTATTCTACAATATCTGAACATGCTCTCCTTTTACTTTTTTAATTTTTGTTCTTATTTCAGACCAATATTATTATCTGTATATGTATTTTAAGTATTTCATTGTATGTATAGAGTCCAATAAAATCATCACCAGTATCTGACAATAAAACCTCTGCTTACGCCTCTTGGCTGTCACTTGCCCTATGCTAAGCAGAGATTTCTCCTTCTAAATAATTCAGCACAGTGAGGAATGAAACATAAGATGAGGAGTTTCACATAAAATCACATTTCAAATGCTCTGTCCACATTCCAGACACTTTTATAATGTAACCTACCAAATTCTCAGTGTGGGTTCCTACCTCTTCTCATCTCCCTGAGCAGCCAGGGAACACTCGGTTCTACTGCAGTGCAGAGAGCATTCAGAGAGACACCTATTTCCCATCTCTCCATCCACTGTCCATTTATATAATACACATTTTTAACTAGCCTTCACAACTACCTTTATCCTTAGATTATTAGCATTCCTAAAGTAATGTCAATGGGTTTCAACATTACATGCTTACAATCTTCAATCTCAAATCATACCACCTCCCTCTGCATACATGGAACACGCAAAACAACCAGAACAAAAGGACATCATATTCAGGAGTCAGAAACTAGGAAGAGATGTAAAGGCCATTTTATCGTTTACATATTACGTGACGTTTCGACTCTCTGAAATATAGGTCAGCACCCAGAAAATATGATTGTATATACATTAACTGTATTAAAACAAATTATGTTTGAGTTACTGAAAAGACAGTGCACTGCTAGTGGAACATAAATGGATTGCCTGACTCATTCAGGCTGAAGGTTAATCCTAGAGGTTTCAGAAACCAAACGGAATAAAAAGCAAAAAATCCCCACAAAACTGCTGAAGAACATTTTATTAGTTGTATGTACTCCTACATAGCTCCCAAACTTGAGGCGAACGCTTTACAAAGAAAAACAGGGTGATGGTCTAGATTATAAAGTTCATCTACATGCCATGGGGTGCAGGATTGTGCGGAGATGCTCAGCTAGCTCTGGAAGCAGCAGCAGTAGAGCTGTGCCCAGCCTGCTGGGAGAGAGCGGTACCTGATGCAGTCGCTACTCCGCAATTATATGTAACACTCCTTCCTGCATCTGCCCTGGTGGCACAAACATAATCAGCCATCTCTAACATGCCATGCCATTGCATAGGCTGGCTCGTATTATACAAGCTATAAATTAACAGAGTAGGACAGCAAGAACTGAGGATGGAACAGATGTTACAAAAGACAAGCATCACAGCAATTAGATCGCATGTAAGATTTTCCATATTCCATGACTATGCTGAAATTATATGCCACACTCCAGCTATGTCCTGATTTGAGATGAGCCTGTGTGATAACTCCTCTTTACTGCCTTTTCTTTTCTCCCTCTCCTCTCGAGGTGCACCAGTTTCCTTTCAAATGAAGGCTGGAAAGAAGCTGTGTTGTATTTAAGGAGATCCTATAACATAAAAGGCTAGCAGATGAGGGCGGTTGAGTGCGCACACATCCCAATATCAGGATTTTGGGGTGTAGCACTGATGGCATGCGTACTGCTGGTATCCAGAGCTTAGCTTCATCTACTCCAATATCCTATTCAAGAGCAGCAAGTAGGAGGCTAAAGAGAAAAATGTTTGGATTTCCTTAGTGAACAGCTTTGTCCTCAACCTATTCTAAGCTTATGTCCTTAAACACAAAGAAATATATCCCTCTTACCCGCTGTCAGGGAATAATCATTGACTGTTCTTTGGACTTATTAACCTCTTTAGATGTAATAAACTGTGGTGATGACTTCAATAAATAATTCATTAATTATGTTTCCTTTTATTAATTTTAAATTACTTTTTTGAATAATTCTATATCACTTCTTTTTTAGTATTACTTGAAAGAAGAAACGGAACTTTATACACATATGGTCAACTTCTGTTGACCGTATTATAGTTCTCCAGTTTTACCTTCCTTGAAAGTATTTGATCTGCAAAATTAACTGTCCTAATCAACTAATTACTTTGTAAAATAATCAGCCTGTGTGTCAAAACATCTCTAAAATGTCTACCTACTCATATTTTTGAAGAACTACACAGTCAAGCAAGAAGGTATTCTCTAACCTGTTCCATTCTTTATACGGCTCAGATGTTTATATTTATTGTATATTGAATAAATATTTTTCCTGAGTTGTCTAACTTGATCTCTAGCTCTCTGCAATGACTGCTGCTGAAAGCAACCAACGCACACTACTATTCAAATTAATCTTCCCATTGTACCTTTCCTCCCACTTGACAATGCTCACATTTGACTGCCTTTATGCTGCCAAATCATTTACCTTCGGCTTTTGCTCCTAGGTCATCTTCTTTGCTCTACTTCTTTATCAAAGCCAATTCCCGTTTAGGTGCAATACCAGTTTCTCTGCATTCCGCACCTTACCACAAGCCCTCTGTTGAGCTGTCTGGCACTCCAGTGACTGAAGGAGGACTAGAGCAGGCCAGTGGCAGTCGTGTCTCCCCACGCTGGGAACCTGCATCTTTGACTGCCTGTCAGAAACCAAATTTAGCAAACTTTACAGAACTCTGAAAGCCTGCAGAAGGCACATTATTTGATTTTTGTTTTCCACTTTTCTTTGTTCTGGTTAGTTTGATGCTCAAGGCCATTCAAGGCTTCATAAAAGCAAGACTTCAGAACTAATTCTATGCTTTTAGAAATTTTTTATAGTACTCAAATCTTTTTGTCACAATACAGTAAGTAAATATATTGATATTAATGAAATAAGGATATAAATAACTAACTCTCAGAGTAAGACCAATAACTAAGTATTTAAATTCACTGACTTCAGATTGAAATCTGAGGGGGTTTTTAAATGGTCTTCTGGAGTAACACACTTATATTTTAGTATGCACTAATGCAAATCTCTTCAAAGACCAGCAAAAAATATTTCTGAAGCTGCAAGTCAGACTAGTATCAGAGAACAGAACCAAAAAAATGGCTCATAGCTAATAATTCTAAAGACAAAGTATGAAGTAAAATAGCTTTAGCTGCATTAAGCATAATGTGCAAAGACTCTCAATTTCCCACTCATTCTCATCTCATAGGCATCTTATCTCTAAAACTGCATATTTGGTGAATTCAGTAATTGCATTACTTGAAAGCCAAAAATATGAATAGTGAAATTAAAAACAAAAAATGTAGTGAGTTGTTCTGTGACTGACAGATGTAATGAAACACGATCTCCTACAGATTTGAATCCTATTTCTCTCACATCCCTTAACCAAAATAATTTCAGTCTCTCTCCCACCACATGTACTTCCTGACATCTCTTCTGGGCAGGAGACAGCACCTGCTGTGCTTAGCCTGGAGGTACGTATATGTTGATTGCTGCCAAGGAGAATATATAACAGCTTTCCACTCAGTAGGGCACTGATTCGGGTTTTTCCTTTTTATTGAGCCACGGCCATCGGCCACCGTGAAACTTGTAAGAACTTAATTATCTTAAAGACTCGCAGAAGACTTCCTTTCCACGTTGTGGGAGCTAGATCAGCAAGCAGTTCAAAACCTGACACAGAGGACTGACAGACAGAAAGTGATTGCACAATCCTTGTTTCCTTAGGAAACAGTAAAATGTTCCACCGCATTAAAGCTCCAGTACATTAGTAGTGCTGGCAACACAAGCTCTGTGAAAATTTCAGCAGCTTATTAAATTTATCGAGGTATGTAACATAAATGCCTGGCACAATATGGTTAAATATACATTAAAAGTGTATTTTTTAAATTTCTGTTTTGAATTTTATATATACCCTACACACTATAGTTTTTGCATATAATGTGTATATGTGTATATAACTATATCTAAAGTGTGAAATAAAATCTAAAAAGTCTTTGAATTGTATTTCTTTTGGGTTTTTTGTTTTGTTTTGTTTGTTGGTGGTGGTTTTTTCACCTGTAGGCCCTCATCAAAATAGAAACCAACCTAAATGGGTGATGAGATACTTCTGATACTTCAGAGGTCGCACACCTCTGAGGCTGGGCAGTTTAAGTATGAACCGACGGCGGCGGTTTCTACCACAGCTACGTCTGAATGCAGCCCCAGGACTCTGCCTAAACCAGGCAAAGCAAAGAGCTGGAGCAGTTCACTAGCCAGCTGGAAGAGTTGTGGTATTGGCTACTCAGTAATAAGTCTCTTCACGGGCTTTACTTCTCTCTTAAATTTTATCATTAATATAAACAAGCTTTAGTTTTACTCTGCACTGAAAGAAAAGGCCAAATGGGAATCCTGTCTCACCCATACTACTGTTGTCTCTTCTGTGCCTTCCCCAAGGGTGGGCTGGCCTTGACCTGAATGACAAGCCTCTGAAATCCTGGTCTTTAAGACCCAGAGTTGCTTAAGTATTTTCTTCCTAAAAGTCACGTGACTGTTTATTCCTTTCGAACTAGCCCAGGGTTTGAGCACTTTGGACAGACAACTCTCCTTGTTTGCTTCACTTGGCTTCCAGTCAGGGAAAACCTCTGAAAACCCCTCTGATACCCTTCTAGTCCCTGTGCTCCTCTTGGGGAATGTCCACGTTCCCCGTCCCAGCCCCGCTCTGAGAGGCACTGTTCAGAGTTGAGCAGTATTACTGGCAACTGGCTGCTTGTTTTACCTGCAAAGTCATCCACAGTGTGATTGCTTCTGTCACAATTTCCCAGATGCAGTTTGGCTATTACATGCAAATGCCTCTTAAGAAATGAATGTACAAAGCTAAATGAAAGCCTCCTGTCAAAACAGAAGTTGTGATAGAGATGTTGCTCACAGAACCGACACCAACTTCACGCAGACATATTCCCAGCCTGCACAAACATCACTCACCTTGAAAAGTATGGTTTTCTAGAAAACAAGGGGAAAGAGCTCAGAAATACACAGGTGGCTTCCCACACCTTAAATATGATCCTCAGAACAATTTTTGTGATACGTGGTTATCAGGAGGGAAGTAACTGACAGCAAGCTAATGCAACTCAGTAATGTACTCTCTAATAACTCACACGTGGTCTACTAAAGTACCTAAGTCAATGTGTCACTTTAATACTTGAAGTTTTTAACAATAGGCCTAGTATCTCAATACCATACATACTACTCTTTAAGGACTTCTCCGCACAACAATGCAGCCAGTTGGTTCAATACTGCTCAGCTGAATTCCACTATAAAAACTGATAAAAGGAAATTTTTTACAGTAGTGCTGCAGGCACAAAGCCACACACATACATACACAACCAGAACGTATGTAAGCCATGCACACAGCCACAAAAGGAAGCAGAGTTCAATAGCCTAAGCAAGAGGTAGACTTCAATTATAAATCACAGCTTTCACTGGAGTTTGAACAACAAAATATATTTGAAAGACAAATAAAGCTGAATCTCCTTAACTACCATAAAATGAAACATGTACCATTGTTGCGGTTTTCTATTACTTTTTAATTTAAGATTAAATCTTTTATTAATTCCAATGCATGTTGTGGCTATTAGAAGAATATTTTCATTTAGAAGAATATTTTGATCTTCAAGCTCTGTCATGAAACAGAAGAAGGAACATTTTCAAGATGCAGTCTGGTCTGTGGCCATAAAGAAATGTGTTGGCACCTTTTTGCTTTTTTCCCTGTGCTGACCTGGTAGAGAGATGGGGTAGCTGGTGGGCTTGTCACCATCAGTGCTTCACACCCATGGTATTTTACAGAGGAAAATTACTCACTGCTTATAGAATCACAGAATAGTTGGTGTTGGAAGGGACCTTTAAGGTCATCTAGCCCAACCCCCCTGCAGTAAGCAGGACATCTTCAGCTAGATCATGTTGCTCAGAGCCCCGTCCAACCTGACCTTGAATGTTTCCAGGGATGGGGCATCTACAGCCTCTCTGGGCAACCTGTTCCTGTAGGATTACTGCATTCAGCATGTTTTTTGCTAGGGTTATGAACAGGCTAGTGGGAAGCCATAAGAACTGTAAGGGGAAGATGTGGTGAAAGAGTTCATACTTTCAGTCTTTGCCTTCTTTAGGCAAGCCTAAGAGAAGAGAATAACTGCTGGCAGGAGGGAGAAGAAAGATCCTGCCTAAAATCCTGTTTCTAATGTCAGGTTAATGAGCATTGGATTTCAGTGGAACAAATTACTCCAGAAGGAAGAAAACAGTGAGAGAGGGAAAAATGACGCAAGAAAAATGGGGTATTATGGAAAGGAAGAGAATGAAACAAAAATCCCAACAGAAAAACTGGAGATGGGAAACACCTGTAGCATCTAGATCAGTTTCTATCTCGCAGCAGTATACATTTATCATCTTGCACAATTTCATACTTTTAATATCTATTTTTGACAGAGCAATAGAAATAAATTTAAATTCAAAATGAATTTTTCTCTACTAAAAACTAGCAGTCCCTGCAGGCCACTGCACCTCATGCTTCTGCAGAGAAAAGACCACTTCTAACAACATTTTTTTGGCCAAGCAGATTTCCTTTGCCACTACCCAGATGAAAAATGTGTCCAGCTCTCCAGCAATGTTCTACAGTTAGAGTCTCTGGTGATGGCAGACTCAAGTCTATCAAGAACAGCAGATGATCCAGCTGTGGAAGCCACCTTTCTAATCCATTAACTACCCCATAGCTGATCTCCTGGGAGAACAAACAGCCTACCTTGCTGCTGCCAAAACAGACTGACTGCTTTCCCATCAGCTGCCAACACAGTTCTCACTAGGAGAGCAGCACAGAGTGGATAGCAGATGGCCTCTCTCCTGTCCACACCTGACGGGCATCCAGAAGCTGAACTCATAACACCGTTATTCAAACTAATATTAGATTTTTCTATGTTACTTCAGCAGCAGCACAGTGATTCCTAATCGAATTTGCAGAAGTCATCGCTGAAATCTTAATGTTGTTTTGGCATTTGTGATGCTCTGCACTTAAAGGGAGATACTAATAAATTTTTGAGAAACTTTCAAAGGTTAGAACCGTAGCCAACATACACTGTACATTAGCCAAATACTTTACAGAAGATTACTGAGAATCTCTGAAGCTTATTCTGGACAGCAGGAAATAAAATCACCAAACCTATTGTATCCGCTAGAGTAACTAAAATGGGGATCACCCGGAAGAGACCAATACAATTAAAATGTACGTTCCTCATGTATATGCATGAATATATGTGTGTATAGACATGTAGACATATGCAGATAACAGAAAAGCAGTTAGCAACACTGCTGTTTAAATTACCATGATTCAGGATTAGCAGAGCATATGTAACTCAGCAATTTGTTTATACCCCATCTGCAAAATCAGGTAGGCACTAGTGAATCATTTATAATTCATATTTGGATCAAATTTTTGTCCAGCTCTCAGTTATGAAGAAATATGCTTCTGCCATCCTTTTTCAATTTTAGAATGTATTATTTTAAAGAATTAGCATGAAATGTTATTTATAAAATGGAGAGCTGTATCAAAAAGCTTTGAAGTAAACTCAGGAAACCACAGGAACGTGCGCTTCTGATGTGAAGTTTTAGCCATCCCTGAAGAGATAAGCAGGAGAATTATATACTAATACATAATTATCCTTAGAATTAATATGTAAGTTATGCTTTGTACTTAGTATAACTAGGACCAGTACATGATGTTAGCGAAGTCATTACTAGTCATTACTACATTCTGCACTTAGTCCTTGAATCAGCACCTCAAAAGGATGTTTAAGACTGAAGAAAAATTTCTAGAGAAGTTATATATTCACATTCATGAAACTTGCCTCAGGCAAGACCTAAAGAACTTCAGCCTATATGGTTTCTCCAAAAGAAAACTAAGATGAAATAGCACATTCCACGAATGCCAGCAGACAATAACAGATTTCATACTATTTATAATGTTTTAAAGTTTACTTTATTTTTAAATGTATTTTAACACAGGGTGGGATTCATTCAGCCAATTATTTAAAAAGTCTGTAGCATAAACATTAATCTCTGATCTCTTCATCTAGACTCCCTTTATAGTTAATGAGCATTTTTAATAGTGCAAGTATCAACAACTGGAGCATCTTACTGAGACATCTTTAAATAAACCCCATGCAGTTCAAATTAATGTCTGTATTGGGAAAAGGTTCTGTGGTTTGCCTTGTCTAGGGATTGCTTTTGTATGAGTAACTATTGCTTTGCATCATTCTTGGAAGCTCCAGTAAACAATTTTTTGCATAGTTAGTCTCTTTTTAATGAAAAACATGCACTGTTCTTGATGCAAGGTGAAAAGTCACGTGTCCAAGGCATTAGAGCCCTGCAAGGCCATTTGGTACACTGTTTTCAGCCATATGAATCACTTCTTACTTGTGAAAGCTGGCAACACATAAAACTAAATGCCTTAATATCTTGCCTTGATTCAAATAGCTTTCAGCACACCTGCGATGTGCCTGACACAGACCCTTCCTTTGTCAAGAAGAAGAGGTGATAGCCGTGACTCGACCCCAGCACATCGATTCCAGCAGCTGGCTAAACAAATATCTGGATAACCTTCCTCCCCCTGACCCTGCCTAGGGAGCGCGGAGTGCTGATGGGTGAACAAGGGAAACGTTCTGAGCACCTGCAGGGATCCCACTCCTAATTGGCAATATATTATGTTGCTTATGCAACAAGTAGTTCTTTTGAGCAAAATACCAGCTTAATTTCCCTTCAAAAGTGAAGGGTGATGGGTTATTTTAGGGACTTGTACACACAGCCTCTGTCACTCCAGTTACTGTGTTTCCTCCAAGGCTACTGGCTTTTGTGACCCAGTCTAGCAAAGACTTCTATGGACACCCCCAATTCGGAAATGTCTGTGCTTGACCCTCAGTATTTGGTGCTGATTTGATAACGATCCTAGCCAGTGCTTTGCAGTAGCTTCCTATCTGCTTCAATATTGTTCCTACCAAAGTCAAAGGGTTTTATCACCAGTGGCAGCGGCACTCAGGAGGTGCCTTTCAGTAGTAGCATGCCAGTCACATTTTAACCTCAAGGGGGGTGTGTAACAGTACTGGGGCATGTTAAGAAACTGCAGTGGTAACCACATTAAAACACGCACCTAGCTGCAAACACAAACTTTAAAAAGAAAGGTTAATTGTTGAAGGCACACACACAGTGCTACCAACTTCATAGGAAAATGAGTTCAAGACAGAAATACGCTTGAGTCAGGTGATCTTAGTTGGGTGTACCATCTCTCTTCACAGTCCCTACTGTGTCAACCACCAGAGGAAATTACAATCTTGAACCAAATTTTCTGAACAAAAAATGGTGAGATAAATTACCTGGGCTGTTGCCATCTATCAGTGTATCAATCAATAATGCAGTCTCTGCAAATTTGCAAAAGTTTTAATCGATACTGCTGTGCATTGTCCTATTGTTTGATAAAAACCTGTTGGTTTTCTTTAAAAAAAAAAACTCAAATACACAATTAACTACACTGTTGGAAAATCTGGTGCATATCCAAAACAGCTCACAGGTGAAGACCTTTCATGAGGACAATGCAATACATTTACATTTCTGCCAGTTACACTGGCTGCTCCGTGAAGAGGAGCAGACCACTCCAACAATACAGCTCAAGGATAAGAATGTGGAGCAGCAGGAGCCAAGGCAGTTGAGTAATTCGTCTCTCTTGAGAGGAATAAGACGATTGCACTCTCTGTACTGGCTGGCACAAACTCTTCAACAACAATCTACTATGTGGAAAACAGACTGGCCTTTGTACTTTGTTTATGCCTTTAGAAAAGCATCACTCTTAAAATACTTCAGTAATTTGAAAATAATGCCTCTGATATAAAAGGCAGCTGCACAGTTATAGAAATTAATGTATAATAAGCAGAATGGATCCTATGAAGGCCTTTCCAGGAAAACGTTGATTTGAACTGCTTCTGCTCATTCAAACACATTCAAATTGAATTCTACAATACCGTTGAGAAGTATTTAGTCTGAAGCAACACTTACATCCAAACAGAGATCTAACTCTTTCATACTTCGGGGCACTGCAATGCCTAATTTTAATGGGAAGACACTGCATTGCATTGTAGAAATACAACAATATATGGAAAGCATTACTTTTGAATGTCTGGATACTTAATTAGATTCTAGCGTACTTCAAAGGGCTTCATGAGATGAGATGATACAACTTAGGCAATAATTAACACAACACAACACCATTACTCCTGCTGAATACCACCAGATAATATACTTGCCTCTCAATTTTCTCTTCTAATAGATGACAGTCATCATGCCTGGTCATACCACAGCATCATGTCTTTAAATCAGACCATAGGAGAGGCACACAACAGGCACCTTGTGCTGCTTATCTGCAGCCAAAGAGTGTTCTTCCAAGTGCTGAGTCCTACCAGAGAGCACTCCTCTGCTGCAGCTCAGCATGGCTCAGCAACTCTCCCAGTCCTGAACCAGACATGAAAAACTGGCAGATCCTATACAAGGCTGTCTAATCCCATAAGGTCAGAGAGTAAAAGGGAGGCTGCAATGTCGCATTACAGCTGCGCTGCCCTCCTCCCAGCCTGTCATTTTACATGACAGGCACTGTTGAAAGATGGTGATCAGAGCTAAACACTTAGCACATGGCCAGCTCCCTCTCCATGTCCCAGGAACTCAGGAGAGCGCTGTGCAGGAGACAGGCAGCTCACTCCCAGCTGCTTCCTTCCCTGGGGAAAAGTACTGGATGGGGAATTGCACGTAAGACATTACACCTGACCTGTGGGCTTGCTGCAGCTGCACAGACCCACAGCACTACCTGATGGACTCGCAGGCAGGTGCTCTGTCCCAGCAGGAGAATAAGCAATGCCAGCTGCCACTGCAGGGAAGTGCAGACCCCTGCACTTCTACTTCCCGCTCCTCCATAAGGACCTTTATCCTTCATTTTGCCTTTTTTTTTCAGCCAAAGAATAAAAATAATATTCATCTTTACTGATGGCAGTTATAAATTAAAAACAGCAGGAGATTGTGGCCATTTTGAATGAAGACAAAAAGCATCAGGTATATTGAGCTGCTCCTGGGATCACGAGCTCATTTGTATAGAAGAATAAGCAGGGGAATGGTCATTCTCTAATAAGTGAGTAAGAGCATGTGCCATGCCAATTATGGGGTTATTGGTAAGGAAAGTGTGACAACATGTACATGGAAAATTCAGCATGAGGAACAGTGCAACGAAGGTGGATAAAATCCTTCTCAAACAGAAAATGTGCATGAGAGCAGTTTGATGGACCTCATCTCAGATACAAAACAGGTTTCAGGAATGAAAGTTCTGTCTCATGAACACCTGTCCCAAATTAAAAAGATATAATGAGGTGTATAAGCACAGAGGACAGAAAAGCTATGAAAGTCTGCTTGCAGCAGCGTGCATTGCTACAGGTATGAGAAGCACACTCTCCTCCCACATTGCCACACAAGGCCAGCTACTAGCTCTGTCAGGTCTGACTGATGAGAAGCTTCACTTATACCTGTAAATCAAAATAAGAGCCTAAGTGCAGGACCAGAAGTGCAGGTCTGTAAGGACCAGAACTGGTCTGCTATGACGCTAAACAGAGTGCAATAGTATCCCAATGTCCTGGTTTCAGCTTAATTCAGAGTCCATTTTCTTCCTAGTAGCTGCTGTAGTGCTGTGGTTTGATTTAGTATGAGAACAATGCTGATAACACACTGATGGTTTAGTTGTTACTCAGTAGTGTTTACACTAGTCAAGGACTTTTCAGCTTCCCATGCTCTGCCAGGGGCACAAGGAGCTGGGAGGGGGCACAGCCAAGATAGTTGATCCAAACTACCCAAAGGGCTATTCCATACCACCTTTCGTCACGCTCAGTATAGAAACTGGGGGGAGTTGGCTGGGGGGCAGCGATCGCTGCTTGGAGACGGGCTGGGCATCGGTCAGTGGGAGGTGAGCAACTGCATTGTGCCTCACTTGTTTTGTGTATTCTTTTATCATTACTATTATTATTATTTTACCTTCCTTTGCTGTCCTATTAAACTGTCTTTATCTCAACCCACAGGTTTTAGGTTTTTTTGGTTCTCTCCCCCATCCCACCGGGGCAGGGAGAGGGTGAGCGAGCGGCTGCATGGTGCTCAGTTGCCAATTGGGGTTAAACCACAACACCCAAACTCAATAAGGTGTAAAGTGAGCTTTATCTCATACTTGTCATCCAAATGGAAAGACGCCCACTGACTTCCAGGAACTCTGCTCAGGCAACTGGAATCATAAATAACTATTAATAAGCTGTACCTATGATTTTGTTCCTGTAGACATCAGCTTTCTAGAACATAAATAAAACCAGCTGAACAGAAGAGTTAGCTCTCTCCAGACATTATGTGATAAATCAAGGTCCAAAGACATTATCTGAAAAACAGTATTTCTAAGGGTAGGAAATATTTGGACTGAAATCATGCCTACAACATACACCATTTCACTAGCACTGAACAATACAGTATATAAAAAGTCATGTCATTGTAATTTGGAAACAGACAAAACAGCCAGACAAATACTTGACTCTATAAGAATGAATTAAACAGTAAAACCAGGCATTTTGAGCTATTTTTCAGACAGGTTAGCTAATAATGACTACAAAGTTAAGTCTGATGTACCTTAATTTGTTCATTACATTGAAACTAACTGAAGCAGTATGTACAATAGAAATGCAAGGAGGTATTTCACAAAAAAAAACCAAAAAACAAAAAACACCCACAATGTATAAGAATTACTGTTATTTGCTTATATTGCACAGATCCCTTGGGTTCAGTGCTGCACAGATATTCAACAAAATAGTTTGTCAATATATCAGTCAAAGACACCAAGGTTCAGACTCCTAGAAGGATCTGGGCTAGAGGTAGGTCCCTACAGGATTCACTACAGCACTACTCGGAGCTGGTGCCTTTTTGTCCAGCAGCAGAAAATTAATGAAGTTATAGAATGTAAAAGAAGTTAAACATGTCAGTGCTGAATAACTTGAAGCCAAGGAACCATCTTTAGCCATTAGGAGTCATGACTTCCTCTGGTCCTTTTCTACAACAGAATAGTGGATTTCACTTCAAGCATTTCAAACCATATACTGAAAACTGTATCCAAAACTGTATTCAAATGTCTCTTGTTTGTGTTCTTACTTGAATGATAGTCTTAGGAATATACATTAACTTAATGCAATCTTTACGTGACCTTTGGGGGGGGGAAAAATAATACCTGCATACCCCTAATGAAAATCTAAGTATACTCCTGTATGCAGCGAGATGGATTAGTAATCACTATGCACAGCTGAGCTGTCACTGTTATTTCAACTGTCCACCCTACCAGACTAGCTTCATCAGAGGCAGGTAATGTCGCTTATTGCCGTGTAACATAACTTTATAGGTAGCCCAAAGTTAGTCCGCCTTCATATAGCGAATACAGTCATCACTGAGCTGTGGGGCTTCCAATTGCCCAGCAATATGTATATACAGAGCCAGGTCAGGAAGAGCTTTAGCCTGCTCTAACCTGGTCACTGGTTACCACCTTACATGTTTCAAACATGCACACATTGTAGAACCCACAAGGTCATTTCTGAACAGTCAATGAAAATACAGATCAGGTCCTATGCTTCTGTATTACGTATACATACAGTAATACATACAGATACCGTCTCAGAAGTACAGACTGCTCCAACCTTCAAATAGGAACTGTCAGATACACATATCAAATATCAATGCAAACCAGAGAAGTATTTGAATCCAAAGACCTTGCCAGCAGACCTAATGCTAAAATTTTACATTTCAATATAGCTAACATTTAAAAACTAATCACGTTGATGAGGTTAAAAGCACAACACTGCTTCTGTGCATTGGTTCAGCATAAATTTCCAAATTAACAATGTTTTTACCACTTTTTCCATTGCACTGGGACTAATCAATTGCTAATAAGAAGCTCATATCTTTCACTTCATTACTTAAACATGGTAATAAATAATTATTTTAAAACTGGATGCAAGAACTGGAAAAAGAAAAGTCACCAACCTCTAATACAGTGGAGTCTTTTTCAATGCAGATCCAGAGGCAGTATCTAGAATTGAATAAAGACAGGGTTCAGTTGTTTGCTCAACTCTCAATTTTTCAATTACTAGTTCTGTCAGAATTCGTTATGCATACTTTCATAACATTCTCTTATAATCAGCTTTTCCCAGATGTTTGCTGCAATTCATAAACATGCAGGTTTCCAGTTAGTCACTTTCTTGCATAAAAATAAAACATATTAATAAAATCCTACCAAAATTAAACATTAAAAGCAGAGTGAGCTTGTGTGGTTTTAATTTTCCTGATTACTTGATATACAAGCTATTACAGACTGCCTTTAAAAATAAGCTTGGGTGCGCGTTTAGCTATTTTAAAGTCATTAATACGTTATCACAAAAACTTGATCCTAGAGCTCACTCTCCTGCAGTAAATTACACCGAGATGCCTGCTCAGATACATGCTGGTATACCATCCCCAAACTCCTGCTTTCTCTAACACATTTCATTCTTCCCTTTATAGTATCTGTTCTGATCTCGCCTTATATTTGTCTCCATCCAGCAAATTTTGGAATGCCCTTCCATAATTATTCAAAAACCTTTACTCAAGTTCTGCTTTGATTTCTTATTCCCAAACCTTCTCTGATTCACAGCTGTAGATACTATCAAACTACCTTCAAACCTTCATTTCCTTCCTTCCTAGCAGTTTGGGCGTAATATCCACTATACATCTGGATTAGCAGATCCAAGACAGAGCTACACTACACTAGCACTACTTGCAATTTTTCAAATGCTTCCAAGATCTAGTGCAAGCCAAACACATCATACAATATGGAGTACTCGCTTCAGAAGTGGGCTACAGAGACTAACAGATTTCCAGCTCACTCCCATTCCTGTATTTCCTTTTGTAACTGTAGTTCATCCATATTACACAAAAAAATTTTTGTATAATTCAGATTCAGAGAGGTCTAAAAGTGAAAGAGCTCTGTAGGCCTGTAGCCCACAAATATAAGGGAGACAGGCTTATAAACTTGAGTATTTTTATCCTCCAGAGAGAGGATTTGTTGACAAAATTAAAACCCCCTTTCAACAAACCAGGCAAGTACTGGCAGTTTCAATGTGCCCAGGCAATACCCAGGCCTGGAGTTCAATGACATCCCAGGGGATGTCCTGTCTTGCTCTCGGGTGGCAAGTCACACTGCTCAGACTCACCACTCGGCACCTCCCTGCTTGCCATGGGCACAGAGGATGGGGGGAGATGCTCCAGCAGGATTCACGCCTGGTGACAAAAGAAGCCGTCTTCCACAGACGACTCTGGGAACCTTCACAGTATACTCCTCTCTCATATTTAAGCAATGACACTGGAAGTATCATTATTTGTATCTACTGGTACTTGAATTGAGACACTGAGTCAGCTGGGAAAGCGATGGTACTTCCACATGTTTTTTTCATTTTATGAGAACAGACAGACAATATTGCATCAGGTGTTACAAAAACATGATTTGATTATTTCAGCTCATCACATAATGAAGACAGGCAGAAGATTTTTTTTTTTCCAATTTTATCCCACTTTTCCCATTCACAGTGGGCTGTAAAAGATAATGAAGTAATTTGCTTGAATCTCCATACATGAAAATTTATAGAAAACCACAGAGAATTTTAGATCATCTTTGCAGATCTAAATTCAATTCTTCAGCCTCAGTCACAGTGTGAGGCAAAAGAGAGAGCTGTGATGGAGAAAGATTACTGCTGAACTCAATAATGCCTAAGCCATCATGAATAGCTCTTGAAAAAGGCACTTTCGGTCTTCGCTAATCAGAAGGACCCATCAGCTCAGCACCAGGCACTGGAATGTGCACGGCAATGGCAAAAAAGAGTCATTATAAATTAACCTCTGCTCAGAAGAAAGCTTTTTTGCAATACTTATTATATATATTAATTCATTGCCAAGGACACTATAGGAGGAGTATGTCATGTAAAACATCACCCATGGAAAAGAAAGATGGGTGAAGTCAGAACTTTACCAAACTGAAAGATGATTCATTTGTTTATATCAGAAAGATACTTGTATATCTATTATCTGCTTAGGAAAGGCTTCTGGATGAGAATACAATATGGAGAGTGCTGCATAAATATAAAATGCAATGCTTTTTGTGCATGTCAAGGAGCTTAGATTTTCCATCCTCCAAAGAGATCCAAAGCTGTTATCTATCTAGAGGTACTCAGGTTCAATTGAAAATCAATACACTAGTTTGTCACACTGAAAAAAAAAATGACCTTAATACCAACTGTTAGACGAAGCATTTCTAAAGGCACAAATTGCATTCAGATTTAAGCTCTGACTCAGAACAGTAAGGACTTCTGACATTTTTCAGTAGCTTTTGTCAAAGCTGTTAGTGATAATTTGCCTCCTTTCCATAAAGCCTTCCTCTGCATTTTCACCTAATCCTTTTAAGTATCTGTTTTCATGTTCCGATGCATATAGCCTTTTCCACAAGTCCTTCACAAAAAACCCCGCTTGAAAACTGCAAAAAAGATTAAGTAGCTTAGCTCTTTCTGTAGTTTGTTATCATAATAGCTAGAAAGTTCAACTTGCTCTTTCCACTTGTCATAGAAAATGAAGCTAACGGAAAGCTCAAAAATTACAATGAATGAGAAGCTACATTCAAAAACGTGTAAAAGTTGTTCCANGGACTGGTTTTTCGTGATTAAAGTACAGGGGGATTTTTAAAAAAAAAAAAAAAAAAAAAAAGGTAAAGCAAATTCTTGCCCTGTATAGGCATTACTAGAGAACAGAAGCCAGGATGAGTATGCCTTGACCCACACAAACAGTGAGCAAGAATATAGTTTCATAGTACCAGCAAGAATATAGCTCCAGTACAACACAGGAGATACGACCAACACAAAAATGGTACAAAACACTAGATGAGAGAACCAGCTTTGTGGCTTGAAAACTGAGCAGTAGTTAAACATCTTCCTTTTTTTGTCCCCTTAAGTTACAGTTTGGGTAGTAAAGTCAAAGATATACCTGAAAAATTGTAGGTGCCACATGAGAAAGACACCAGTCAAAAGTGCACATAAATTCATCTCACATTGTTGGAAAATTATAAATTAAATGGTTGGTTTAGACGCTAATTGAATTTTACATCAGCTGGCTAACTTTAGTTCCCATTCTTTAAGCAATTTGTAATGCAAGCTCAGACCTTACTACTTTTTTATTCTTTATCTTCTTTTTAAATTCGGATGTCAGGAAGCTGCTTTAGGAAACACTTTCCTCATATAAAGAAGAAAAAAAAAATTACAAAATACAGAACTCACAAATTCCTACTGTCCATGATCTTTCCCGGAATGCTACAGAGGTAGCACTGGAAAACCCAAAGTAGGTTTCCCCATCAGACTGCGAGCCTGCAAACCCATCAGCACACTCTCCCAGTCTAATCCCAGCTCCAGAAGCAGAAAAGACAGGCAGCAGTGTGGAAGTGCTGGGGCCAGAGACAGAATGACCCAATGAGGTACACCTTGCCCCAACCACCACCCCAAGCACTGGGCCACCTCCTCTCTCCTCTTTCCCCAGCATAATTCCCTCCAGGGGTGCTTCCCTGACTTTCCAGGGGAAGGAGGCACAGCTCCTGCAGAGGAGCAGAGCCCCGGCCCATCAGAGAACATTTCTGTCTACTTATTCTCACTGCACGGGCAACAGCAACGGATGCGTTCTAACTCCTAAGTGCCTTGCTCGGCTACCTAAATTACTTTCTTCTAACATAGTATTTTTGCAAGTAATTTACCATATGCTAATTTTTTCTATCTGAATTTAGGTTTTTTACTGAAGGCTAGTGCATTTAGAACAGTAATACACCCACCAGTCATAAAAAGTCAAAACAACCTTTTGCAATACTCCTCCATGGAAGCTGTGTCCCCTAAAGGGCAGTTTCAGAATTTGCTGAAGAACAACAGGAACATGAAAAGAGGCTCTTGCCCCTGCCAAAGGAAATCAGCCTACAAATGATTTCACTGATGGCAGGATTTCTTGTATGGAAGTTTTGTTTGGAAAAAATCAAGCGGTGAAGTTGGAAACAACTAAGTTGGCTTCCAAATGCCTCATTCAGCTTCTCCAGGAAGTTCTAGAAACTTCTGTTTCTCAGAAAATCTTCCCTTCAACCTTTAAATACCCACATGATCTTCTAAAATGTCTGAAACGGTGTTTTGATAATCTATTTCATATGCACACAAGTCCAACTTTGCAATCCTTCGTACTGAGTCCCCTATCATACAATAAATGTGTGCTTGTAAACGGATTATTGTCATCAGTTAAAAAAAAAAAAAAAAAGAGACAGAAAAAGGGAGTACTTCTTTAACTCAGAAGATTTTTCCTGAAAGTTTCAAAAATCAGTTCCTCAAACTTAACCGTCATTTAAAAGGCTATGGCATAATCTGCTAAAGTGCTTCATTAAAGGGTGTATTATTTCAAATCAGAAATCTTGAAGCGCTAGAAGTCATACGTATATGCCTAACATGTCATTCCCATACATACATATTTTTGCTGACATAGTCACAGTGCAGTCAGGGTTTCTTTACTCTGAAAAGGGACAGGAGGTCCAAGAGATGCAAAATTTTTATGAAGAAAAAAAATGCACACCAAGAAAAGGAAAATGGTTTGGTGAATTGGTATATATAATTCTGAGAACACTGAAATTGTTTCGATTTCACCTATCACCATTTCAAAAACAGTATTTCTTTAAAAAACTTAAGTAGAGCTATAAAGACTGTTTGGTGAAGTATGCTGACCCAACTTACCTTCTATTAATGGGTAAAATTTTGTGCAATTAGTATCAAAGAGAAAAACTTTAAGAATCAGCANAAAAGAAAAGAAAAGAAAAGAAAAGAAAAGAAAAGAAAAGAAAAGAAAAGAAAAGAAAAGAAAAGAAAAGAAAAAGAAAAACACACAAATACTGCAAGGATGAGCTTACCAAATCTAGAAATATAACTTGATAGACAAAATACTATTTTAAACCTGTTGTTCATGTAAATCATCAGAGAGCTTATTTTAACAAAGATGTTTTTAGAAGGGTGATCACTGGTTTTAATGTATACTTTATTATCTGACTGGGAAAAATTTGCGTGAGCAAGGGAATAGACTGGTCACCGCAGTAAGCATTTTCCAGCTATCATCTGTATAGTATCCACCTCTAATGAGCAAGAACCGCACAGTGGGTATTTTGACTAAAATGATCAGCAGTAAAAGTGAACAAATGTGACATTTAAGTTGTCATCTTTCAACTCTGGAAACCAGGGGATCACTTTAATTCTTTACTCCAGAAAGAGCTTTATATCAGCATTACAAACCAACAAGAAAAACCCAGATGCAAGTTTAATTTCTTCCACCATGGTCTGCAATACAGACACAGAGCCCAAGGTGCCCACCACACCTTCCCCCAGGCAACCTGTACCGCTCTCAGAGCGCCCATTTGATTTGAATCCATTTACCATGGACATGCCCTAGTTTGGATGGATCCTTAAGATGACAGAGAGGACTGGGTACTGTCTCCCTGCCAGCTAACGTAAAACACAGGCCATCACCAGGAGAGACTCCCAAAACTCATCCAGTGCCTTCACCTTTCCTGGCTCTGCAGTCTGTCACAGCTGCATGGAGCAGAAGGGAGTTGGTTCTCTTACAAGAATTATTTTACTATGCCTGCTGGGCAGAAGACCTTACCATCAAGTCTTCTTCACAGTGGGGCTATTGTAAAAATCACACCAGCTTTCCTTAAGCTGTGATGTTAACCTACCTAAGCTAAATTGTTGGAAGCCAGGCTTAGATTAATTTAAAAAAAAAGGTGCATTCATATGGAAGTCTGCACTGGTATAAAAGATTTCAATTAATCAGATGCAAGCTCAATATTCAGAAAGCTCTTTCATTCCCAATTACCTTCCCATTTCCAAGGGTTATTAAAAAAAAAAAAAAACCAAAAAAA
>VZTL01019577.1:0-69351 GCA_013400535.1 Scopus umbretta | reverse complement strand
AAAAAAAAAAATCACAAAACTATCTACAACTCTAGAATAAAACCAAGCACAGCACAAGCATAGGAAAATACCAGAAGCTAGTTTTAGCAGTAGCAAACAGAAAAACAAGTATAATGTGGAACTGGAAATCAATGAAGAAAGCGCATGTAAGCCAGCTGTGCTAGAAAACTTGTAAAAATGTCTCCGAGTGGATTTATGAGAAGGCAGTAAGGGACCCCCACCGCCAGCAGGAAACACGTCCTAGCGCCAGTGTGCTAACAACTCATCCTAAGCTCACCCCACTGCCCCTCCAGCTCTCCTTGAGAAGCATCGACACCACCGGCCTGCGGACCCAGAGGATGCTGAACGTGTGAGCGTAACACCAGAGATGGGAACAGGTACTAGAAAGTCTGTGTCTTAACTGTATTATTCACCACAGCGACGGAGCTGGACTAACGTAACAGCTGTATTTTGATTAGAAAATTAAGACTTCAGTTAGGCTAAAAATAAACTCTTAGCTCCATATATCACTCGCTACTCCCGCTCTCCCCATAACAAGAGCACAACACCTGCAGCCCCAGGCTGAGCACCAGAGCCCTGCATTGATCAGAGCTACTGCAACAGACAGAAAACACCTCCATTTCCAGCTGCCACCACTGAGTTACAAGGTTAAGCAATTTTAAAAATTGCTTCGGTTGATCACGTCAACATCTCATCATCTTCTACTAGCTGCAGGCTGTTTCATTAGGTACTGAGGTCTGCAAACAGGGGGAACTGGATCTGTGCGCTGTGGAGATCCAAGCTCTTGCCCTTCTACAGGCGAGTCCATTGTGAACCCAGGCTGTAAACAAGGCAACTTCACAGAGCAAAAAAGAATTCTATCAATGTGCTAAGAGCCTCTGCAATGCTTGCTCCCCATTTATTCTGGATTTAGCTCCTAGAAAAACTCCTACTGGCCAGAGCTGGAGTCACTACTTTTGCAAGGGATTAAAATTGAGTATTATTAGTTATGTATTCATACTGGAGGTAAATCACAAAGCAGACAGATACAGCTCCTGCCCTAGAAATTACAAAGGCTCTGATGCTAAAGAGATTTACACATAAGGAACTCTATTCACACGAGTAATCCTGCAGGACTCGGATCTTATTTAGTCTTTCTTCAGAAACTGAGCCTATACAAGCAGCACGTAGATAATGCCTCCACTTCCAATAGCAAGTCATTCATTTTATATCAATGTTCTATCACTCATTTAGCTGTAGCACTGCTAAGAGGATTTCCAAGATATTAAAATATTAAAATTATTAAAATAATATACACAATTTGCATGTGAACAGCATATTGTCTAGTTCAAAAAACACAGCAGGAGATACTTTCCATGTATTAGGAAATCTCACCTCTATCAGGCAATGATGTTCCCAGCAGATAGTGTGAAATTCTGTTCAAAACCTCCTCCTTAAACCACTCCTGATGTGAGAGGGAAATCGATTCTGGCAAGGTCAAAAAGATCTGCCTGTGGCAAGCTAAGAACATGTATGAATTTCTGTTGCTATAAACGTGAAAAAAAAACCAACAGTAAAAAAGAAAAAACAAAGATGCTTGCTATTCTACAAAGACACAAAGGAGTTGTTTCGTCTTTTTGATTAAACCACCTTCTGTTTTAAAGAATCTTCAAGTTGGTTTTGCTAGTGTTGTTCTGGAAACCGTAAGATAAAATATGTAGCTATGTAAGTCATCACCCTACCACACACTGTAGCACTAGAAAACATAAAAAGTCTCTTTGTAACTGCCTGTGTGTGTGAGATGTAGTATTCCAGCAAATGTCTTAACAGACATTTGGTTAGCAGCACTCTGCACTGCAATCCCCTCATTTCTATGTTACTTTAATGCTGATCAAACATCAGAAAACCAAGGAAATAATCAATTTCATAGCTACCTTCACCACCTGCATACCATTAACTGCTAGTTGGGCAATTAAATAAGCTTCTCTAAAAAGATGGGGATATTTAAATGGCAACCAATATTTTGAAGGAATTAGTAAATTTTATTCCATACTCAACATCAAAAAGTTCCCTGTATGCCAGTCATTACTGAAGTCATTTTTTTCAAGCTCTGACTTCACTGATATTTGTGCATCTTTAAACTGCCTGTTCACCAAAGGACAAAACTAGATCATTAGTTACTGGATTTCAGTGATCCAGGGAGCATGTTTGGACTGCACACAGATTTTGCCTATACACTACACTTTGAGCATTAGATGCAGCAGATTGTATGGGGTGTCCCTGTCCTAGCTGTATCTGTGTTTGGTCCCTCTCCCAAATGACATGGACTTATGTGAACACGTGGATTTCATCAGCATAAGCAGTAACAGCAAGACAAGTGAGAACACCTTGCATACTAGGTTATTATAAGTGTACATCAATAAAGAATTAGGTGGTATTTCAGTGAGGTACTAGTATTGCAGCTCAGGGTGGTACTTCCAGTATTCATGACAAAAGACGTTCTTCACCATAGAATCATAGAATTGTTAAGGTTGGAAAAGACCTCTGAGATCATCTAGTCCAACCATCAACCCAAAACACCATGCCTACTAAACCATGTCCTGGAGTGTCACATCCACCCCTTTTTTGAACACCTCCAGGGATGGGGACTCCCCCCCCTCCCTGGGCAGCCGGTTCCAATGCCTCACCACTCTTTCAGTAAAGACATTTTTCCTACTATCCAATCTAAACCTCCCTTGGCACATCTTGAGGCCATTACCCCTCGTCCTATCGCTGGTTTGAAAAAAATGTTACAACAGAAGCATTTGCTGAAACAAAAAGCATCAAATCAAAAAGGTTTGCCAGAGTGGACCAAGCTCAAACGATTTATCAAGTCCCTTTAGGTTTAGGTTTGTCAAAGACCTGTAAAATACTTCTGTTAGTAAAAGAAAGAAATTATCTTTCACCCTCGAGAATAATGTTAGCAAAGCAAATACAACCCGCTCAGGCAGAGTTATGATGAAAACCCCGTTCACCTCTGGACACGCAGACCTTCAATCTGTCACTGTAGAATTTGATAAAAATATTCCAAGAACTGCCAAAAGGTTCAGATTTAATTACCAGTCAAATCAATAGAAAGAAAGATTGCAGAAAATTACGAGTTCTACATCATTTAAGTTTTCTGATTGCTGACTTCTGGGCTTCAGAGGCAGCCTGCATTACCTTCTAAACTCTAATTCATCTGGTCTAGAAAGAGTAATTCATTTCTACTCCAGAGAACATAAAACTGTCACCACTTCGAAGTATGTTCCACAGGCCTGGATTTACTGGGGAGAGCAAGGAGTTGCATCTGCCCTTGTTTCTATCATGCAGAACACCAATTAAACGAATGGTGTGATTCTTCATTACAGGATTTTCAGCTAGTCAGCATATGCTCAAGAACTAAAAAGAGATCCAGACTAAGCTCTACTTAATGAAACAAGAAAGCACATTATATCTGTTCCTTGGGAACAACCGAACAATTTTTAGTCATGCCTTGGCTATAAATGGATTGCCTTAGGATTGCCTTAAACTTTCTGCCAGGTAGCAGAATGATAAAAAACTTTGTCTGAAAATTCAAGCTGGAAGACAAAAAGAAAAATCACTAATAATTCTTAATTCCTCAAGGTGCCAATTTGTTTCCCCAACAAAATCAGATGGGATATTCAAAATACCACTACCGCAAGTATCCAGGAGTAAACATACTATTGTTTAAATGGTATGCAATAAAGTAACATAAAAAAAAGAAAGAAAGAAAGTATTTGGGTATTAGTCTTTATTTCTTGTGCATGGCACAGAACAGAACCTCTAAAAGCATGATACATTAAAGGCACTTCATTTTTATTTGTGAAATACTGCTAAGACATTTATCATCTTTATTAAGAAAAAGCACCTGTAAAAAAAGGACAGAAAAAAATATATACTTCTAGAGGTACTAGCAAGTAAATACCCTTTTTTATATCTGATTTGTGTTTCCACATTGCTTAACAATTCAACCGTGCATAGTAAAACAGAAAATACTTAGCAAATTTTTCTTTGCATTTCTTTAAATGCCTGTAGAGCAACATAAGTTGCTGCATCAGTAGACGACTGAAAAAGCCTTACATACATGTGCCCTGCAACTTCACCTGCCTGCACTGCTTCAGTAAGAAGTCCAGCTCCTTCCCCTGCCCTGCAGGATCACGCACCATCCCATGGCACCAACAACTGATCTACATGTTCTGTACATCACCCTCCACTTAGACTGTCCCCATAACCTGCCAAATAGCCTGCTTAAGTTCTCGACAAGGTGTAGCCAGGTGTGCAGGTGTGTGTCCTCCCAGCAGAACAGGTACCCACCAGTGGCCAGTTACAGTCATTTTGGAAAATTCCAGCCCTTCATCAAGTTTGAATTAGAAACTGGACAACAGATTCAAAAGTTACCAGAGGAACCCCTGTGAGCGCACAGTACAATGGCCTAAGTCTCATTTTTTTAAAAAACAAGCTAAACAATATGCAGGATTAGGTTTTTTTCATTAAATATTTGTCTGGAAAACTAGATACTGATGAAACCCTTAGCATGTCATGGGCTTTCTTTGCCATGCTACTAATGTAAATCTCACATTTATATATACCCAGGCTAAATCAGCTTCTCTTGGGTTAATAAGGCCAATTTACCATGCTGGGTTTTTTTGGTTTTTTTTTTTCCACTTCTCTGAAACGAATCAATTAGTGAAAATATTATTTTATGTAAAATTAGTCTACTGAGAACTGAACTAAATCATCAATTCCTGTCACATGAACTACTGTCTCTAAATGTCAGATATTCATCCTGGTAAGACACTGATCACTTGGGTTGGATTCAATCTGTATTACAATTAAAACCCTTTCTGTTCCATTACATGCTCCCTGATCAAACTGCCTTTCCACAGAAGCATTTTTTTATGTTTTTTATGAAACACAAAAGAATGTTTCCTTTAAGTCTAAAATGTCATAAACAATAAACGCATCCTTTCTTTCCTTACTTCCCAATTCCTGAGATACCAGCTCATATTTCATGTTGAATGCTTTAATGATTTTATCTCAGTGCCTAGTGAACCAAAGTCTCCTCTGTAAAACCAGTACGTATCATTTCACATGGTTTGGCAGAATCGACATTCTAGACCCAGAAAATGCTAACTCTGTTTACCACAGCATCCCTAACAGTCCATCTCCTCTTTTTTTCTGCTAAGCCTCCCTCCTCCTGGGCTTAAAACCTGAAAACTATAAGAAACCTATCCATATATTAGACATGAAGCCAGATCAGACCTACATAGTACTCTGACTTCTTGGATCCATTAAAGGGTTTGTTATACTACCAGGGAGTCGTCTGCCTTCTGAAGCAATACAGTAAAAGCATTAAAATATGTATCTTAGTGTTATGGTATATAGATGTGGACTTATGATTAGCTTTGTAATAAAAACATAAGATCCAGAAAAACTGTCTGCTGAAGAGACTGACCTGTGCTCCAGAATAAACTAGATAGCACTATACACTTAGACTTGCCTACCTCAAAGGAAGGTGATGTTTTAGTGGATATAGATGGAAATGAGAAGTCCAAGCTGGATGGCAGGCACCTTTTCTTTTTCTGCAGACCTCATGGCCACTGTTACAATTTCCCCAGACTGGAGGGGAGTGAGAAGGATGACAATGTAAGAATTATTAACTTAACTACAGGACGGAAAATGCAGGAGGCTGACTGTGCTGAAGTTCTGATCATCTGTTTTGCATTTCTATGACTCATAATCAGATTTCTGCATTGAAAAATAAATAAAGCACTGAATTTTAGGACTTTGAATAACCTCAACTGATGGGGAAGAAAAGCAAGATAACCTCTTCAGGGATAGAAATGGGCCCATGTCAGGAAAAGTGAGATTAGGATTATTAGGAAAACACTTTGAAAGCCTTCCTGATTACCATTATGTATATTATGTCAGATCACAGAGAGCCCAGTGAGACTGGGGCTCTATTAAGCTATCTGTATCATGTCACACAGCACATCACAGCTCAGCCGGTGGGATGCTTCCACCCAGCCTGTGGCTTTTTTTTTTCCTCATCCAGAAGATGTAGAGCAGCTGTTTGAAGGGCAAACACGGCTCAGATAGTCAGAGGTTCCTCTTCTGCTGGCAAATGGTCCCAACACTGCACAGCTGCTGCTCACTCTGCCAGCGCATGGCAGGAGGCGAGGTGTTCCCTCCTGTCCAGATGTGGACTAGGACAACTCCACCGCTGCAGCTGCCAGCGAGTCACGAAACCTGGATCCAGCACAGCCTGAGCCATTTCAAAGTGCAGGGCTCAGTCCCCCCAGATTTCATAGTCAGATGAAACCAAGACAGGCAAATGACAGGTGAGAAGGAATGAAGGCGCAGAGTAGTGCAGTAGCTTGGTTTGTGTGCGTACAACATAAAAAGTGTCTCTTATACTGGTAACGATAAATGGCTATTTTCTAGCCTGTGAATCACAAAACATTAAGAAAATTCTTACAAAGCAAATGAGGGAATAGCTGGCTTCTAGCTCACTCTCATCCCTCACAAGGGAGGTATCTTCTGACTGCTTTCAGAAGCAATTTTATGAATTACACCAATTAACTACAATTAATTACCAATCTGCTTTTGTCCTCTGCCTCATCCATTTCACTTTGTTGACAGCCATTACTTTGTTGACAGCACCGTGGGTGCCCACATGAGGGAAGAAAGCCAGTTTAAACCCCACAGAACACCCTGACCGTCTACCAGATTACAAAAACAGTATTTACCTTTGCTTTGCTTTCCATCCTTTCTCTTCTTAGTAAGGATGAGAGGATACAAAATGAGAAGGAACAAGCAATAAATCACTACTGAATATTCATTTTATTTTCTGATAAAGACCACCTGCATCCCAAGAAAACTTACCCTTACATGAGAAGAAAGGAGGGAAGACAGACAATTCTACAGCAGATTGTGTCCCCCCATGTAAAGGAGGACATGTTTGCTGCTGCAGAGCATCCTCAGAGCCATCCTAGTCACTACCACTGTGGACTGCACGGCTTCTGCAGCACGTGCCCAGAAAGAAGCTCTCCCAGAGAAAGCACCGTACCTTGGTCTGGCTGGGTCAGACCAGCAGCTCTGGTAGCACAGACACGTCCTGGGCCAAGGACCTTCCTTCACCTCCACCTCAGGAGAACATCAGACTCAGTAAATGCATCTCCTATGCCTCAGAGAATTGTTGAGACGGTCCCTTTTACTGCACCAATTCCCACCTACCTCTGAGGAGGTCAGATCTTACTTATTCTCCTTGACAGGAAGAAAATGAAATTCCTGGCCCCTATTCCAGTCTTTGCTGCAGATATTCAAGTGCCTTTCTATGGCTCTAACAAGTCTTCAAGAGTCTTCTAGTGCTTAAATCTCATAAAAAATAAGAATGAGGAAAAATAAATGCTGTTTTCATTAAGTGATGTTATTTATAAGTTACAAGGTTCTCGTTCGCTTGTCTAGTTATTTCTATAAAGCCTGTGCCAATAAAGAATTCAATTCTTCCATCTGGGGTCCGGTAAGAACTTGCAAAATAGCCAAATTCTGCTCTGAAATCACTAATAAAATTTCCACCGATCAAACTGGAAATAGCATCCTGTACTAACTGTACTTCTGATCTCTGACCTCAACAGTGACCACGTCCTTCTAAGTCTCCCCTTATTTTATGAACTCAGAGGTTATTCATCCTTCCATATCACACAAGTAATACAAGAACCGATGCATGCTGCATAGGAAGCTCTTGCTCTCTCAGGCGTGGCGCTTTGAACCTTGCCCTCCCCAGCGCAGTCCCTTGAAAGCAGTGAGCATATGTTTGGTTCGCGTTGCAAAGCTGATGGATTATATGATGTGCAACACCTATATTTGATTTATCATTCGCTGGCCACCATTTTCTACATTTGTCCTTTCAGGAGCACAGATACATCAGCCATATGGTTACATATTAAGGCTAAGCTTCAAAAATCAAAGGCACACTGACTTTAAAGGGAAGTTACCATTGCAATTTCGACACCACCAAAAGATAATATATTTCCCTTTAAACCACTGTCAAACTCCAATTCTGTTTGTGTCAAGGCTGAGTTGAATGGCTGGCTGAACCATGCCTGGTAAACTTTCATGCCTCCAGCTTTGGCCTGGCCTAAGTGGAAGGCTTACGAAATCTGGCAGTACTGCCCAACTTAGTAGGCTAAAAGCCAAAACCAGCCTTAGAAAAGAAAATGGTAAATGACCCATGATGTAGAGATTGATGGACTTTGAGACGTGCTTATACTTCCCAAAAATGAAGTGAATCTTGAAAGCATTAGTAAAGATTATTCACGCTGAAGCCCCTTTGCACAACTGACATGCTGGAAGAAACCTTCTCCACAGCCAGGATATCATTTTTACTGCAAATGAGAACTGGTTCCTCCATTCTATTTCAGATCACTCATTACTAGGCTAGAAATTAATTTCTGACATTTTTTGTTTACACTGTAATTATCAAAAATAAATCAGGCGATGAAAAACAAAATGGCACAAATTTTGCAATGTTTTGTTTCATTGCCCTTAACAAGTCAGCACTTGCCTATGAGTTCCAATGAAATTTAGTACCAAACACATATTGCAAAAATATAAATTTTCCACTTGGAGAATGAGTTTCGAGGTGCAACAACTTTCTGACAGTCAGTAAATTAATGCTTTATGAAGGGAATTTATCCTGTATGCTACACATTCACTGCATTAAGTACTCCATGAAGTATCCTACAGAAGTAGTTTCCTGTAGTAAAAATGTAACCATCTGCAGTAGGGGAATAAACCACTAATGAAGATGATGAAGATTTTGTGAATGAGAATTTCTAGATCAAAATGGTTTACAAAATATTAAGAAAGTGCCTGTCACAGGACTGAAACAGAAAGATTTGTACAGACTGTTAACGTGTCTTTGCTTACTTATTTTTAGGGTGGTGGTTTAAGATTTTTTGTTGTTGTTGTTTTCTTTCCCGGTCTACTTCCTGTAACTATGTATTTGTGATGAAAAAAAAGAGGCTGAGTATACTTTTTAAGGGTTTGTATTTCAATTCATTAACAAAGATTACAGACAAGGCTGGTCAACTCCCCAAAAAGGCTGGTTTCTATTTGCCTGAGCGCTCCAATCTGCTTGTTCTTTCATTTTTTATTTAATTTTTAATGAGGAAACCTCAACAATCAAACCCATCAGGCCACGTTTTCCTCATATCTAATTTCTGCTGTGCTTTTTCTTTTCCAAAGCTTGGAAAATTAGGGAGGGAAATAACTCCCCAACTCCCATGACTATCCAGTATGGTTTTAAGAGAATCCTGACCAGAAACTCATTTTGCTAGACCGCAGTGTTCCCTAGCAAGCAAACTACATTTCTGAAATTCACACAATTAGATAATCGCCAAGAAAGCTATGCGTAGCAGAAAACAAATAGGAGAAAAAACTTGCTGTGATTCAGATGGACACAGTGACAGATTCATTGCTAAAAGTAGGGCATATTCAAACTGGGAATGCTTTTAATAGATTTTTTTCACAGTTATGTCTATTCAAATAAGTGAGACTCTAGGACAGCTGGGAACCAGCGAAATTACAGCAAAAGACTTAATGCTACATTCAATTTTAATTGACACATCGCAAAACCTGGAGCTCAGTTCTGTATATGCAATGTCATTCAAGAAAAATATTAGTATTTCGTGAATTCTCATTCTTTTAAGGATAGAATCCTGTCGTGATTGGCTCTGCTGCTTCTGCATCTTTAAGATGGAAATCCTAGATGGAAATCCTAAACTTCTGATCTTCTGTGTCACACTATAATTAACATTATTATTGCTTTGATTCCAAAAGAAGTTTCATCTTTCAAAACCAAAGCTGTTTCAAAATTATGATTTTACTTTCAGATTAGGAAATCCACTAAGCAGTCTGTTACCTGGACGGGAAACTGATATTCTAAAGTTAGCTATTTTGGCTCTGATGCTTTAGATTAGCTCGAGTAGCAGACAAGGTCCGGTATTCTGGCAGTCTACTGCCTAAAGCTGTAAAACAGAGCTGCAAAAGCACAGCTGCTTTTGCATAGTTCTACTCAACATTTTGCATAATCCCAGGAAAAGAAAAGGCAAAAGGAATATCAGGAAATGAAACAGGTCGAGTACATGCTGATTTCCTAAAAAGAGAAGTTATGCATCCTACCAGCAAATCAGCATGTGCTTCCTCTGAACTGTACAGAGACATCTGAGTGGTTCTGCCAAAGGTAGCCTCATTAGTCTAGCAGGGTCAGTGGTGACTCAAAGCTAATTAGTCCTGATACACCACAGCTGCCTTTCATAGTTATATTCCAGCCTGCCCATCCACTTAAAAATAATTAGGGGTCTCCATTACATGGATCATTTCCTTTTGTGCTCCCCCAGTAAACAATCAATTGCCTACAAAGTCACTTGATTCTCAAAAAATCTTCCTTTTTTTTTTTTTTTCTCTCACCTCAAATACTGCTTATACCAAAGTCTGTCTTGAAAATCCCCCCTGAGATATCATAACTGCACATGGGAGTTGAACTGTACTGCATTCCTGACAGATCTAGCTAAATGTCTGAAAGCATCCATAACCACTGAGGAGTAATATAAGGTTTTGCAGCAGTGTCTTCTTGGATGCCCTAACTGCAGTGTTTAACTAGTTTAGCTGCCAATTTGAACCTTCAAAAAATTGTATAGAAAGTCTCCTGTACTTTATAGAAATTTACAGAAATTGCTCTTACAGAGTTCCCCAATACATGCTAAATTATTTCTCATGCCTTTGAATTGTGACCTCTTGGCCACCCAAGAGATGCGTAACAGTCTGCATTTTAACTCCTCACCAAGTTTAAATCTATACACATAGAACTGTTTCAGCCCAAATAATTTTAATTAAATGAAAAATAAAATCTACTTTTCCTCAGTGAAAAGAGAATCAGAAGATAAGGCAGATGAGTCTTGGTTAGAAATATTTCAGTATTCATTTTCTTTTTTCATCCTGAAAAAAAACAATTGGAAAAACATCCCTCTCAGTGATTTTTAATTTTTTTGTTTTGTTTTACTTTTGCTACTATGTACTTTGCAAGAAAAATCTTCTACTATGTATCTTCCAACTGAAGGACAGGAAACTATTATGCTGTTTTTCTCAGTTACTAACCATGGGACTTTCCCCAAGTATCTTCCAGAGATGCTAAGAAAAGCTATTTCTTTCCTGAGTAAAAGAAGAGACAATGTCAATATAAAGTCAATAAGAATTTCTTGTAATTGTAACTTCTACTTATTCTATGGATCCTTACTTAACTTTCATATCATTTTGTGGTATGTTTGGCTGTATGCTTTGCTTGTGTTTGTGCAGGCCTTTGAAATAAACTGGTTTATGCAGCATCACTGAATGCCAAGAACGTAGGAGGAAGCTCACCAGTACTTTTCAACAGCATTTTTATTACAGGAGCAGTAATTTCTCCTGTTACCTTGTAACATCTCTTAATGCAAAGGAAAAAAACTGATGTTTACTTGTCAGTAGAGGCTGAGAATGTAATTTGTCCTCAGTGTTTTCTACAGGAGTGATTGTTCTACATCTTCTTTGACTGCTCCATCAGTTTGTATATTGCTGAAGAAAAGCTTCCTATCTTAGACCACACGTTGCAAAAAACCCCCATGAATGCTGGGAATAAATACTAACAACAATACAGCCAGCACAGCACAGTATTAATTGTTAAAAGGAACTGCCGATATTCTAAATGAGAATGCACTATCCATCTCTGAATTTTGACAGACAAGACTTGAAAACTGTGTATTTCTGATGTAGAAAAAAAAAATGCTAAGGTTTCATTCAATGTTCAACAACTGCTTTTCCAAACCCTTCCCAGTTGAAGTACTCGCAAGACTGGCATAAATGACAGAGCCCAGCTTGCAGCAGATGTTGACAGCATAATATCTCCCCTCACATAAAGACTTTTACTTACATAAAAGCTCAATAATTCAATAACAACTGGAGTGTGTAGTAAAGGAACTAATACGAATGAACTTACATGGCAAGAATGGCTTATAAAGACCCCAGAGCAGTTACCACACTTCTAAATCCTTTCTAGCGCGTGGGAAGGAAGAAGGGCCCGCGACACCAGGGGGCTCACCTTTGCGTGGAAGCGCAGCAGAAGCTGTACGTGAGACTGTGCGCAGGAGAAAGGCAGCTCCGGTACCTTCCCAGAGGGAGGATTACACCAACTTTTGCAAGGCGCTGGCAGCCAGCCAGCCCTACTAATGGAGAGAGACGCACGCGTGACATCCGAGTCCCAAATCACGCTAAACATAAGGGACACAATGATGCTGAATCACACTTGAGGGATAAACGTCCTTCTTCCACCACTTCCCTTTGACGTTAGAAGTAGGGCCAAACTCTTTGGCGTTTGAACTATTTTTGATTGCTCTCTAGAGTAGCAAGTGCTACTCCACACTCCTACAGTTATCTGGTGCTTCTCCAACGACAGGCTTTTTTATAGCACAACATTTGATAGCATTGCCCAAACTCGCCCTGACAAAATATACATTATGCACACGAACAGGCTGAATCGCAGAGCTGGTTCTGGCAGTTGTATGACAGTTTTATTACAGTACAACTATACCAGAGCCTACAGGAATGAAAACGTGAGCAAGAGAAGATTTACTTTTTCTCCATTGATATTAAATACTTTGAAATTACATGACAAAAATGATGCTGAGCTCCTTGCTGTCACTGCAGATGAATGCACACATAAAAATAAAATCCACTGGACCATGCTGTCACTTTTTCAAAGCACATCAACAAGTTTGTGAGAGGCAAGGAGGAAAGAAAAAATCTTCAGCTTATTGCACTTCACACCAATAGTTTCTCACCTACAGTAACCTGTATGACCTGCTGGAATCCACAGGCTGCCCGTGGCTCCAGGATTAACCTTCATATGCTCTTTAAAAACAAAAAGAATTTAAGCAATTGCCCTGTGTACATACTTTCATCTTGAAATGCAGGAAAATTTGTTTCCACTATTTTTATTTTCTTCTACTAGAGGAAAGGTAGAGGAAGCCTACATAGCTTTAAAAAGCTAAGCTATGTTTTCACATCTAACATTTTTTTCATATCTTTTCATTTAAATCTGCAATGTACATTTTATCTGAAGACATACTTTCCTGTAATGAGATTTGACATAATAATGTGAAAGTTATCAGCCATTTCTGCCAAAAATACCCTAGCAGAGGGGCATGGGGCGGGAACATCAGACCTGCATCACTCTTCTTATTTATTAATATGTTTTTACTTCTGATTGTTCAAAGTAAATATTATACTTTACATTCCAACAACATAATCTAAAAATACTACCTGTCAGTTTGATTATAAAAGGACTTTTTAAAGAAAAAAAGGACAGTGAACTGAATTTACGTGAAGACTAACTGAAGGAAAGTTTGCCAAGAAGAAACTTCATTTTTTGTTAAGCTCCTTACTAAAACAGGATCTTTTTTAATTAATGCAAATGCTAAGAAGTATCTGTTATAACCATCTAGTTTTCTACAAGGCTCCAGTATCTTGTATCACTGTGTCTAGAGAACAGCATCCTACTTGTAAGAGCTAGACAGCTCAGGCAATGCACTAGCTCCCACTCAAACCAAGATGCTTCCAAAAACGCCCCTGTTGCACATTACCTGCACTCGCTATGCACAACTATACACATCTGGTGGAGTCTACTGAGGCCAGAGCATTGAAAGGGGGCACAATGAGCACTTTGTATGTTGTAAAGCATACAAGATACTCTAAGCATCATCATCACTGAAGAGTGAGTAGCCACTGCCAACCGAATTTGTGGATTCTGAAAAACCATGGGGAAAAGTTTGCTTTGCCCAATTTTACAAAAACTTTTAAAAAATTTTAATGCCTGCTCGGCATTAACATCCATCTGCCAGGACTGTGAAGGCAGGGGATGGAAATCACTGCTGGTGCTTCTCATCTTCACCATGGCCAGAACAAGCTGCAGTGTGACTGCAGGGTAAAATTGGTTACATGATTTCATTCCAGATGTAAAGATTGCTGTGGACCACTGCATAAGGTAACAAATATTTGTTTACACAAGAATATATATATTCTAATGTATTGTGCCTAATAAACTCACAGTCATTTTTAGGATACATGTTTCTGACAGAGTTGTCAGCATTCTGACTCATGGAAAATACTTGTACTGACTTGGCAGTGTAGAAACGGTCTTTTTAAAAAGACAGTGCTGAGCTATTCTGACATTACCACAGATACATAATGCAGGTGAAAATGACTGCTTTATTTTATATCTTCTAGACAGACTTTTGAAATATATCCATCTCCTACCTACTTACAGACTTACTCTGATTTTTGTACTTATCTCCTACATTATCAGCTGCATTTATTAAAAATGTATCTCTAGAAATGAATGATCCCGGCCTTCAACAGGTGGAGTAGTAACTGCATAATGATATGAGTGTATCCTTTTAAAAATCTGTATTTCTTTTTAATTCATTTCACAGACTGCAAGCTTGAAGGACAAGTAAAATGTTGATCCATATGTGATTACTTATGTATTGCATTGAACAAAGTAGCAGAAAAGAGGGACAGGCAGCGTAAATCAAGACTGCTTTTACAACGGTTCCTTCTCTGCTACAAGCACCGTTTTCTCTAGATTCCTTGGTCCTCCAGTGTTCAGTTTAATGCCCTTCCCTACAGATTTATTTTCCCTCCCTTTCTTTTTATACTTCCATGGTGCATGTATGTCATCTCCTTAGGACACAGTCTTCAGGAAGATCTGGCATCACATTTGCCAGCTCACACCCTGCTTCCACACCGTAGCCCCTTCCACCTCCATTGCTACCACTCTGTCGCACCATGAGACCAGCGGGGCAGGGATCATTTTCACATCTCTCTTGCCACGGTGCCTGCAGCAGAGTCTACCACAAGACATTGTTCAGATGACTGACAGATCATTTAGACAGCACAGTAGCCAAGCTCCTTTATCATGCTGTAACTGTAACAGAGAAGAGTGGTCATGCCATCCAGATTAGGTATGTACGCTAACTGCCTAACGTGGGGAGCCTAACTCAACTGTTTCTTTATATATGAACCAGGATCCAGCAGTGTCACAAGAGTAAAAGAAAATGTCAGGATGCAGCACATTGTCCGTGCTGCTCCTTCTAGCTCTCCACAGGCTACTACAGCTCTGTGAGTGGCTACCTCAGTGCAGAATATATAGATACAATAGCTTGAATTTCAGACTCAGTATAGCTGGCTTGGCATGGCACCATACCAAGCTAAGCTATACACACTGCTTCTCAAAGGGGATGAGTTACTTGGACAGTATAGCTTTATATAAGTATTTCATGGTGTTACACTGCAGATGATAATCATATGGTCATCCCTGTACGGTAGTTTTCACCCTCATCCTGATGGGCATCTAGGCAGTATACACAGATTATAAGTATACAAGGTACTATACCATATTTTTTTTAAATCTTAACTTTGTCTTCAGGTAAGGAATAATCAGCACATACCTCAACCATTATGTGTCTTAAAACATTATTATCCTCACTTATAAACATAGGAAGTGAGACATCTATATACAGAAACTGAAATATAAAGACCTAAACTAAAACAACATGCCTGAAGTTACACACGAAGGCTGCCACGCAGGTAGGAATGGCACCATCTCTGCGCTCGCAGCCTGCTGCCCTCCTCACGAGACAACTCTTACGCTGACACTTCTGTCATGCAGTGACTAGCAGTGCCCTAAGGTACACCAGTTGTATTCCAAAAACTGATATTAAAATGGTCTTGATGTTGATTTTATTAAAAAAAGAAAACTATATAAAACAGTGGGAAAAACATGTACATGATGCCATGCTTAAAAGTTAAGAATCTCTCTTAGTGAGAACAGCTATTGGTACTAAGTTAAACCTTCCTGGATTGCAGCTGCTTCCACTTTCCTACCTTCTCATATGACACTGTTGTAAAGCTTTTATTATTTAGTATTATCTATCATTTATATTTTAGTCTTGCTTCGGTTTTGGTAATTTCTATTGCATTTTAGAGAAAAAAAAAGAGCTCTTTTAAACTACAATACATGTCACGGCTTTCAGAAGACCATTTATTCTAGTTATGTTTTTAAATGGGCAACTTCAGTCTCACTGCATGACAGGCTATATTTTCCATATAGACAGTGTGGCCTATATTTGGTGTTTCATTCTTCTTCCTGAGGGCACTGAAGAAATGGGTGGGAAGCATGAACAACAAAAAAAAACCCCAAAAAAACCACACAACCATATTGGTGTGTGTTTCTGCAAACCATCTTCTTCCTTGAAAAGCAACTACATGCCAGATCCTTGAACACGGCTAACACATGCATGCTGACAGATTCAAAATAAGAAAGAAATACTTGGACTATGCAGCCTGCAAATATAAATGACAACCATGCTATCTCACACAGCTTTAACATGTCAAACCAAAATGAAAAGAGAAATATTAGAAGAAAAGATTCCATCCAATTATACATAGAAGCACAGCACTGTTCAGTTGTATGAATCTTGTGATTGTAGTGCTGCGCTTGTAGTGCTGTGCTATTTGAATTTTACACAGCATTCACGATCTTTCTATAGTCTACATAACACGCGGAAGGCTACATTTTCAAAAGGAAAGAAACCCCCTACAAACTGCATGATGATCAGTCATCACTAAGCATGCTAAACATGAAAATGCATACATACAAACACACAACTGTATTCAGTCAAAGCCATTTCCATGTTTCTAACCTATTTCTTCTTTTCATATAAGGCTTTAAAAGTGATATTTGGTTATTGCCTGCCAAAGGAAAACCCAGTGAACCTTAGCTGAAGCATTCTTTAAGCTCTTTGGGAATTCATGTCTCAGACCTTCTTTCCAGTCCTGTTTCAATCTTCTTTATGTGGCTGGAGTATTTGATTGTTTACTAGTCTTAGCATTCACAAAAGCCACAGTCTGGAACATGACTTGCAGCCAAACATGCTCTTTGACAACACCTGTAAGCATAAAGCCCAATGACTTAGTTGGCTCAAAAAAAAAAAAAAAAAAAAAAGATCCTCTTCCATTTTAATATGTTCCAAAAGATCTTTACAATAACCTGTCCTTTGGAGACTTAAGGGAAGAGTATATGATAATTTATCATGAAAAGATACAATGACTAGCATTTTTTCTTTCTTTTTCGAGATAGCAAGTGCCTTTCATTCTTTAGGTTTTCCTTTGTAACTGCTGGTGATAAAGAACTGAATGGTGTTCAACCAATGCCAGAACTACCAGGTTTTACTTAGCGAATAGTCAAACACAGGTGCTGATCGCAGGCCCTGGATTGTGCTTCCCCCATGGCCAGAGCTGGCACTTCTCACCTGAGAAATTACTTGGAAAAGCCACCAGGCTTTAGAATAGACTTATTAAATGCAAAACCTCTGGTATCTTATGAGCAGCATATTTAAAGCATACGATCAGACATATTTTATTATTGTAAAATTATGAATTCTTCACATATTTGTACACAGGAGACTGATTACTTCCTCAGAAGGCATAGATAAGGCAAGCAAATACTTAGACCTAAGCACACATATGGCCTTACCAAGGACAGCAGAGCATGCTTGAGTTTCACTGGAGAGCAACATCAGAGCAGCAGATTTTAAGATATCTAAGGCAGCTTTTTTAAATAAAAGTGGATTATCTCTGTCAGTGTTGTTTCTCTTATGAGGAAGGAAGAATAGAGGGTCTTGTGAAGGTTTCTATGGCAGCTCTCGGTCCCCATTTCCAGTGCTGCTGCCACAGCTGGGGCAGAGCTAGCCAGGGGCGAAGGCCAAGTGTTGCGCAGCCAGGTGTACTTTCAGTCTCAAACACTGCATCTTACACTTTTGGGGCATCTATTTTGTTATGATCCCAAAAAAAAGACTGGCTAAATATAAAGTAGAAATACTAAACCTTGTAGCTGACTCCTGAGAATGAAATGGTAACGTCGGAGAACTTCTCCCCTCGGTCTTGAAGAGACGGATCAAAACCTATCATAAATCTGAAACTGAACCATATTTTTACAGTGCAAAGAGAATTGACCAACAACATAAAAATAGCACAGCAAAACAGTAATTTTTTCTCCATTATCAGAATTGTATCACCCAAAATAAACAACTTCATTTCCACCAGCTGCATGTAAGAGTTATTTCCAAGGCTGACAACTGCCTGCACTATTTATGCAATTTATAATTCTGAAGTATTTTATGCTATTAAAATCCAGCATGTGGTAGAGATCTGATTTTGCTTGAACAGGTCCAAGACATAGGCTAGACCAAGATGAATTTTTTTTTTCTACAGCCAATGGAAAATTACTACTTTATTGGATTTCTAGCAAGTAATAGTTTTACTGAAAGTAACAGTTCAGGAAGCACTGGAAGTAAGTTTGATAGCGAGACAAATTAATTGTAAGAGAAGTCTTTCCAAATAAATTTAAACACTGTAAATTTCTTATTTCATCTGATCTTTCCTAGTCATCTGTCATTCTCGTTATGCTTTTGTGTACTTTTTTATGCACGTACAGTATTTATTTTCAAACCAAAACACTCCCAACAAAATTAATGATATGGAATATTCTAACTGAACTATTTAAGTGTAGATTGGCTAAATAAGGATATTACCAGTTTCATATTCAGAGGGACATATTTTTGCAACCTCCTCCATATTTTAGTCATTTATTTATTTAAAAAAACGAACCAGAATTGTGCTATTGCTATTTTAATATAAAACATAAAAATAAAGTTAGTATTTTGCAATGAAAGTTTAAACTACTGTTGTGCCAGGAAATACCACAGCTTTATTATTTACTTTTCTGTATGATCCTACCAAAATTTCTGTCAAACCTCCCTGTTTCCAAATCTGACCACATCTCTAGCAACTTTGGAGGAATGGAGAATATTAAGAGAGGTGACGAATCTTCTCATTTCCTCATCTAGTTTGCTGTCTAATCTCACTGCATATACAGAACTCATCCTTATTTTCTACAGTTCACAAAAAGAGAGTAAACTGTAAATCCAACACAAAATATCTGTGGTTTTGTTTATCATCCAAAGTGACTATACATGAGTCTTCCCCTCTGGCTTCAAGAAGTTAGGTCAAAAGATGCATCTCCAAAGGCAGAGCAGGGAGAGAGGAATGTGTGTCTGTATACATATATGAATGTTTGTGTATATATATATGCACACATATACACTGTACTTTCCTGCACTTCTAAAGAGTTGAAGAGAAGTAACTGTTGAAAGTCCATGCATCTTACATAATACACATCTCAACTCTCAAATCATTTAGACATACTGACACAGTATTTGGGACCAGCAGTTCGATTATTTTAGTGGGAAACACCTCTTAAGACACTCTTTCAAAATTGAAGAAACTTTGATAAACTGTAATACAAATCTCAAAGGTAAGAAGTCTAGGCTTGGAAGATGCAAGGAAAAATTAGCCACAGGATACAATTTACAAAATAACAAGGAACATCTCCATTGGTAGGTCCTTTTGCAAAATCATGAACTCAACCATCTGCATTTTGACTCCGCATGTTTAGAAGTAAAGCTTAAATTTGGTCCAGTGACCAGTCTTACTTCAAACTGGTAAGCCACACACTGTCCTCACTTAAACATAAGAAAACTCAACATGTCTGAAATGGTTTCACGGATGCACATACAAATTATTGAAACTTGTATAAGATTAAATGTCAATGCTTTCATGGTTCATTGACACATTATCTAACATCTATTTCTGTAATTTCATTTCCCCCTAGTCCCTGCTCATTTTGCATTCTGAAGGAGAGAAGGGCAGTTTTTCAGCTGACCTAAAGAAAACACTGCCATGACAAATGAGAAACCAACCTGTGTGCAGTGGAGTCCAGCTGGAGAGAATGCTAATTCTCTGCCTCAATACTGCCTTCAAAGAGATTATTCAAGCCTCTCTCTGACATGGAACACAGTGATCAGCCAGCAAATGCTAGAGATGAAAATAACCTTTATCTGTTTTAACAAAAAGGTGAACTAAAAAAAGCAGTCAGACATGCCCTGAATGTTTACTATTAGCAATGAACAAAGTGACTTTATTTAGTGCTCATTCAATAACTTTCATTGATAGGTTTGTTATTGTAGATCCTGGAATTATTAAATCAGTATAATTTATCTATATGTGGTAAAAGGAGGAATAAAATAAGCAATAGGAACCTGATGTTTAATAATAAAAAAAAAAACAAAAACCATTACCTGTTACTGAGATCTAGCAAATGCCTAAGAAATCTGGGAAACAGATTTAAGCTACAATTTTGCATACAAAAACTACACACACCAAAGCTCTGAACATATTGTTCCTGTAAAGTGGGTGGAGTGACTTACAGAATTCAAGTATCAAATACCCCAAAAGCATGAGGACAACTAAGACAAAAAAAACGTGGCTCAGCCCCAAATTATTAAAGAAGCATGAATGAACCAAAGTCAGCAAATGAGCCAAAAGACTAAACATAACAAAAACCTTGTTAAGGTGACAAAGTATACCACTGGCAAAATGACCTAAGACTCCTGAATTTTCACCTGCAGAAAAACTAAGTATCAAAGTGATGCACAGTAAGTAGCCTACACCACCATGGTTGCACCTAACTCATTAACAAATACTAACTTCTGCTTATGAATAGTACTCTTAATGTATTTTAAACTTACAGTAATTAGTGACATAGAGAAGTCAAGGTATTTTGTCTTAGTCTAATTAAATCAGAAAGAGACCTTAATGAAAGCAGACTGGTATTATCTGCTATAGAAATATTTATAAATAGAATCATGACTACAGTGTCCTCTGAGTGAAGCAGAAAATCACCCAGTAATAATCAAACCTGGCAGTACCTTCCATGACGTAGGAGTAGACAGCGATATGAATATAAAGCTTTCACATAGTGCTTTCCATCAGCATTATCAAAGCACTTTAAAAAAAGAAAAGCATCAGTATTTCCATTTTACATATGGAGAAGTCAGACACAAAAATCATCTCACCGGGTTAAACATCAAGAAAAGATGAATGCCACCTATACACACTGAAGATTTTCTCTAGTTATAGGCAATTGTTTATCAAATGTTATAAGCATTTATTCTCTCATTAGAAAACAAAAAGAAAAGACTAATTAAAAAAAACAAAATTTGAAGTATTTAACAGTGTGGACAGTCTACTGCCAAATTTAAACAGGCATCAGCATCCAAAAGTTGGATTTTTTAAAATTATACTCACATTTCTTTGGTTTTTCATGATAAATTAAACCACAAAGACTCAAAAATTGTGAAAATTGTGCTACAATTACACTGCAGTCTCCTGTGGGGTCCTACTGCACAGAAGTGTGTTGTGCACCTAGAAACAGGGGCAGATTAGATTTCTAGTGAGATTTTTTTAGTTTTATTTCTAGAAGTGATGTTATTTGGAGTCACACAATTGTGATGCATTACTTCCAGCACAGTAATACGGGACTGTGAGTCACAGTGAGAAAAGGTCCTGGTTTTGTCCCAACATGGAAGAGGACTGCCACTGATCATGCTGGCAAAGATACTTACTCTTTTGCATGGAGTTCAGAACCCATTCAAGTGGTTTTGTCTATTTTATTTAAACTTCTCTCATGCCTTTCTTAGTTAAAAAATAAAAACAGGCATGTCTTATGGAAGCAGAAAAGATTTTGAAGGCTTTGTACACAATCACATAGTATGTTCTAGAGAAATCACACCCGTGATAGCTATACCTTTGTAATTCAAATCAGTGACAACAAGGAGTAGCTGTCATTGTAACATAAGGGTAGATCTACATGGTGTCAGTCAGAAGATGCTATTGCTGTGAACAGCGTTCAAACGATGCATTCCACAGGTTTTTTTGAAAGAGGAATATTCAGAAAAGTTAAAATGAATTAGCAAAACCTTAAAACTAACTACCAACTTCTATTTTTTCCTGAGCTTCCCCACTAGGAGCATCCCCAAAAGGTCACAAGTCTTAGTTTAAATATTTGAACAGTGCCGAGGTGCTTATCCTTTTCTGAAAAATATAAACTGACTGTCAGAAACAGAATCTTGCATAAATACAGGCTTGGATCTAATTTTTTCTGCTTGTCCACTACTGCAAGAGTCTCCTTCAAACTCAGATTAAGGGTTTTACCTTAAAAGATGCTTCTTGAAGACATTTGCTTACTAATCTGTCAAAAACAACTAGAATTTCCAACTTATTCCACTCCATAAGGCACACTTTGCACAGAGATCCTTAAGGCAAGCCAGTGCTGCTTTGCCATATTAACATTAATCTTTATATTCAAAGTTGAAAATACCCAAGAATTTATATTCCTGTATCTAAATGTCAAAGTTAGTATTCAGAATATCCAGACAATGATCAATAAAACGTCTATGTGACTAGTTGCAACTTACGTGCCATTGGCCATTCACATGGCATAACATTTTCAGTGCTAGTTGGCTCTGGCACTGTCCTTGAGTTGTCCAGCAGTAACCATTAGCCCATTGCAAGGGGGCTTGGAGAACTTCTGGAGGGCTTTAACAGTTCATTCCACTCTGTAAATATTGTTGTAGCCAATGCCGGGAAAGCAGCAATACACATGATGATGCAACTAAGAAGTTAGGTCAACTCAAATCACTTATTGGGGAAACCATATTATTTTTCCAACACAGTATGCTGGAAATATATTCTTTTATTTCTAGCACACATATATGTATTTCCTGACAGGTGCACTGCAGTGTCTTTAAGAAAAAAAAAAAATCTCAAACTGAAAAACGCTTAGCCTGGAAAGGAGATAGGGGAAGAAAGAAAACCAAATATAGAGCTTCATCTGATTTGTGATTTGTCAATTAAAAAACCCCAAACCTGTTCAACCCTTTCTATTAATAAGCAATAACTAAATCTCATTTTGATTAATAGAAAAATATCCACACACAGAGTATTCTAAAAAGACAATCTGTTTATGGAAAGAAGCACCAAGCAATGGTGGAGCAGAATTGAAAGCAACCTGTCACCTTCTTTCAGCATCATTACCCAAACAAGATGGATCTGGGAAGGTCTCCTGAAGTTCATCATACTAACTGCTGGTGAAAATTGAGACTGTAGCAGTTAGAGGTGTGCCACTGCCATGGTTTAACCCCAACCAGCAACTAAGCCCCACACAGCTGCTCGCTCACTCCCTCCTGCTGGGATGGTGGAGGGAATCAGAAGAGTAAGAGTGAGGAAACTCATTGATTGAGATAAAGATGGTTTAATAAGTAAAGCAAAAGCCATGCACGCAAGCAAAGCAAACCAAGGAATTAATTCACTGCTTCCCATCAGCAGACAGATGTTCAGCCATCTCCAGGAAAGCAGGGCTCCGTCATACATAATGCTTACTTGGGAAGACAAACGCCATCACTCCAAATGTCCCTGTCCCCCCCCCTTCCTTCTTTTCCCCCCAGCTTTATATGCTGAGCATGACGTCATATGGTCTGGAATAGCCCTTTGGGCAGCTGGGGTCAGCTGTCCTGGCTGTGTCCCCTCCCAGCTTCTTGTGCAGCCCCAACCTACACACTGGTGGGGCGGTGTGAAAAGCAGAAAAGGCCATGACACTGTGTAAGCACTGCTCAGCAGTAACTAAAACATCCCTGTGTTATCAACACTGCTTTCAGCACAAATCCAGAACATAGCCCCATACTAGCTACTATGAAGAAAATTAACTCTATCCCAGCCAAAAACAGCACAGCCACACAGGGGTTTCCGATGTGTAGTTAATGCTTGAAGTTTTCCCCCACAACTAATTTGTTCTATTTAAACAGCTTACATCTTTTGGTCCCTTGTCTATGCTTGAGAAATTTCATGTGTAATTTTTAGTTCACTGTAACAAAGCAGGAAGACCACCTTGCTGTACTTTTTTCTGTAGACTACAGTGACAGGGTTTGCTAAATCCTTTTCATCAAAAAAAGCATTACAAATCTGTTGCTGGATCTGCAAATTTAAGCCAGTGTCTGCCCCTTCTGAGAACTGAATCTTAAAGCAGGACACTCCTGTGACAATCCTACTAGAAAGAATAGGTTTTTAGATGTCTAAAATTGCTGAAGTCATTTAAGTATCTGACAAGAAAAAAACACATTGCCAGCATTGCACAGGACACATTTCAAGGGCAGAACTGAAAACAACATTTATGGATTGTGCAGATACAGCAGTCCCCCAAAAAAGTTTAATGACATCTCACTACTTACAGCAAAGGACTTGGAAAACCTGCATAGTCCATCTTACTCTTAAATGTATTAAATCAAACTCCAGAAACTACACAGTTCTTACAGCCTTGGAAACAAGGTGTATCAAATGGTTTAGGAGATTGCCAGCCTGTCTCATCAGCCAGATATGGGTGGTGAACTCCATAGCTCAGTTGTATTTAATGTCCTTTCCTCAGGGCACACAATTCTTGGTGCTGCTATGGGTATTAGAAAAACACCAAAACAATTAATCCAGAAACTGCTGTTAACTGTCCCCCCAAATGCTCCTCTGACAGAGAGAGCATAATGCTTCACCTGTTGCTCCTCAGCAGACTTCCTACCTCAAGGCATCCTGCTACGTCACACGGTACGTGCCTGTGTGTTTCTGGAGTTTATTTCTCCAGACCATTCCTATGCTCTGTCATCCTAAAAATGATAACCATATGTGATGGGGCTGTGTGGTCCAAGTTGACTGATTTCACATTCTGTATTACGATGAGCAGTAGATAAAGTCTTTAAAAGACCTTAAGTGGAGAACTGTTTACTGATGCATTCCCAGGAATTACTTTCCAATCTAAGACCATTATTAGCTAACGGATGCCAGAGTTCTTCAACAATTCCATCCTCTGTATCTTCAGCCTGACGATCATAAATGTCAGACAGCATTACTAGTCATTATTTATCCCTCATTATTTTTTCCCTCAGTGGTATTTGTGTCACTTAGTTCTGCCAGTTTATTGTGCACCAGTTTCAAATGTGATCGTTTTTAATCATTTTTAGTTTGATGATTTGTAGTTTCTTATGACTATTCCTTCTATTACAGTTATGAGAAACAAGAGGTAAAAGCAGTACCCTTTCTATTCCTATTTTTTATCTTTATAGCTTTACATTAGTGTTATATCATCCCTGTCTTGCCTAAATAGTCTGAAGAGGTATTGAACCAAGTGCTTTGATATCTACTAAATGTTCTTTTTACATTATTCATGGGTAATTGTCAAAGCATCAATAGAGAGCTAGTAAACCTTCCCGCTCCTATATGAAAAACTGAAGGCTACAAGACACACAGCACAGTGGGAAGGTGCAAAGTGTTTTCTCGGTAGAAGATTTACATTTTGGATGCGCCAGGCTGGATGTGCAACGTTTCTAGGATGATGTGGATTGCAGCCCTCGGAGCCCTGCTGGCTCGCTTGCTCCCGCAGCAGTTTTGGTGTTAGCTGTGACAGACACAGCACTGTGGAGGCACCTGAACCATCCCATGAGCTGCATGGCTGAAAAGCTATAGGCTGGCCAACTGTGCAGTAACAGAAAGAGCAGATGCAGCGGGGTGGGGAGGCCTCTTTTCAGTTACCGTAAAGCAACCTTGAGGAAAATGCCCTCTGGCCTTTTCATGTCAGCAGGACTAGATTTCATCACCTGAAAAAGATCCTGGAATGTCATCCTGGTTCATTCACAAGACACAGTGGAACACAGGTCATGTAAATAATCCCTCCTCTTCCAACCATCTACACCTTTCAGAAACCACTAACAAAAGTAATCAGCGTACAAAGGCCCATCCCACCCTGTTTCCTCCTCATTTACTTTCTCAGCTCTTTAGGACCAGAAGTTGCTCACTGCTTCTGTCTTAGGCCATAGTAAAATTCACAATAATTCTTCCATATGTATTTTACACAAGGAAACACTACAGCAACACTATGTCATGGGGAGGTCCCTTCCTCTCCAACACTTTCAGTGACTGGAAAACTCATCTGTTCCTTTTCTCATTCATGAAGACCTTGACTCTGCTGTGAACAAGCACGTTCAAACACATAACAGGAGAGTAGTGCTGACCCTGTGCTCCTAAGCAGACATTTTTTCTGCATGAGGCAGCAGCAAGGAAATTTATTATGGGGTACAGAAACATACCAAAATGACTTGGACCTAATTTTAAGAAGCAGTAAGACTGATCATGGTAAGCAGAGGTGAGGCAAAAGCATTAGTTTTACTTTCTAATAGACACTTGGATAATTAGGCAGGAGAGGAGAATGAAAACCAGCCAGCATTCTGAGAAGGGAGGTAACCTCCACTTGATGCAGCGGGAGAGGAAGTGAAGGAAACGGCAAGAAAACACCCAGTAAGTCCAACGTTGCTTTGGGCAGGGCTGGCATGGGGCCCAAACGGACCACAGGGGAATGCTCAGTCTCGCTAGAAACACTCAAAAGCAGAGATGTACTGAAATCTTGTTGTCCTTATTATTGCATATATTATTTGCAGTGTCCAACTGAAGAGCAATCAGACCAGTTATCATACCCACCATCTCAGTGTCTGCTGATTATGCATGCAGATCTTTTTCATGGTGTACATCAGCTGTCACCAGTAATTAGCACACTATGTGTTCTCCTCCCAACACTTAAATATGAATGAGGCCATAAAGATGAATCATTCACATGAATTCTTAGGATCTACATTATCTAACTGATGACGTTTAAACATTTGATCGAAATGTCTAAATTTAGACATGTAAGTGTCTTCATTAGGCTACGACTTCCATTTGTGCTGTAGTAGGTGAAGCAGCTCCACCATACCAAACAGTAAACAGAAAATCAGTGAAAAAATCAGACACAGAAAATCAGTGATCCAGCTTTCTCTGCATTGCTTTCCATCTGGCGCTGTTGTGGAGCATGCTTGTAATTCACGATGTGCACAAATTTCATTCTATAGAAAACAAGAGTTAAGGGCACTTGACTGGCATCAAAAGTGCTCAGAAGTGTTCCTGGCAAGCCTGTGAAGACAATGGCAACTTCATACAAGTTTTCTTTCTGTGTAAGACAGGGTTTATAGTGTTCTGAAAGCCTGAGACGAAGCACGAATTACTGACTGACTTCTTGACTCCTGGCTGAGAGCAAGGGCTGTTTCTATTAAATCAGATTGTGATTGTAAGAAAGAGGTAAGAAATAAAACCAGGTTTAAATGTTCAAAAGTCAGTCACCCTGTCATCTCTATAACTTAGGTTACAGATCTGAACCTGCTCTCAAGACAGAATTCACTTGCTTTACAGTCAGATTTCTCACTCTTCATACTCCATGCTGTTTATGTGTGAAATTTGCTATAGGAACTTAATGGTATTACCTAGAAATTCATTTGCATTGCCACGTTGCAGTACTACATATTCCCCTACAAGAAATGCATACACTCATTGTTTGAGAAGACAGAGCAGGGCCTCACGTATTCTTTTAAAAGGACTATTTTTGTCACAATGACATGTCTTCAAAACTGGGAGTCTCACACACACACACAATTTAGCTTACACCATAACAGGTAGGGAACTCCTCTGAGAGGCAGAGAAAAACTCAACTCCATTGGGCTGAAAGTCAGGTCTTCCAGTTCTTGGGCGAGTGCTCTACAGAAAAAGACAGGTACCCCATCCTCTGACAGTATCTTAAAAAGAAACAACAGCCGAGACCATTTTGCCACAGGTCTGCTCTTACACAGATGTATGAGACATACTTTCTCTTAACACATGCAGGAGACTGAGCTCTTCAGAGGATTTAGGTGACGCAATACTTAAACCAAGATTCATCCCATCTAATTATAGCACTTCACAGAGAGGTCCAAGTTACAAGGCACAACCACTCCTTGTAGGCTCATTACATAAAGAGTGGAGAGAGACATGCACCTTCAGACTGTGATTCACACGTTAGGTACTTTTCTGGCTGCTAAGAAGAGGAATGTTTGAAGATAGAACAAAATCAGTGTAGGAATGCAGGGAATTATTAGTCAAACTGAGAAAATGCCCACTGTATTAGAAGCCTCTAATGAAAGTGGTCAGTGCCAGAGGTTTTCTGGGGATTTGGACCCAGATACCTAAGGTTAGCTCAAGTCCTATTGTAGGCAAAGCTCTCATTTGGATCTGTTATTCTGATAATTTCTTAAGGCAATTTTAAAGACCTTATTCTTATAATAAAAGAACATTAAAATTAATCAGTTCATTATCCGGATTTGCAGAAAAAGATGTAGTAAGTACCCTGTGCTTGGGCTTTCCTAACACCGTACTAAGCCTTTAAAGTTTTGAGGACAGATATCAAAACTGAAACATCTTATTCTGCCTACTATATGTCATCTCTCTACTGCTAAATTAATATTTATTATTCCACAAAAACAGTTGCAAAATGCATCCATCCATTTTAAATTGTTCTTTAGAAGTTATGAATAATGACAGATACAAAATGCACTAATAAGTTATGGTCAGAAGCCATTAAGGTAGAATCACAGTATTTTAGAGTATAATAATCATAGAATCACAGAATCATTAAGGTTGGAAAAGACCTCTGAGATCATCTAGTCCAACCATCAACCCAACACCACCATGCCTACTAAACCATGTCCTGGAGTGTCACATCCACACCTTTTTTGAACACCTCCAGGGATGGGGACTCCACCACCTCTCTGGGCAGCTGGTTCCAATGCCTCCCCACTCTTTCAGTAAAGACATTTTTCCTACTATCCAATCTAAACCGCCCTTGGCACAACTTGAGGCCATTACCCCTCATCCTATCACTATATAATGAGAGATAGTAAAACTTTATCTAACTTTATTTAATAAGAGATAGTAAAACTTTAACAACATATCAGGTAGGATTTCAAATAATAAAATAATTATTTTCTGGCTACCTGCATCTTCCTCGAATTTTCCTATGCCAACTTTCTTCAGATGTGCTGTTGTGTATTAAAAAATCTTGGCAAAATATCCTCTTACTCAACTATAAAATAATAACTTCCTCTATACTGAAGAATATATGCAACACTGACAAATGATGACTGGCTCAAAGATTCCAGAGCAGGAATCCATGAATAGCTCCTATGCATGAATTATTAATCCTTCCTTTTTTTTTTTCCAGTTCATAAATCACTCTGATTGCATACCTATGGACTGAAACAGCAGAATGCATACTCCACATTAGTTCGTTTTTTTCCTTCTCAAAATCTGATCTATAAGTACCTAGTACTGATATCTAAGTAGTCACTAATCAAAATATTAATTTTAATTTGCTCAGCTAGGATACGGTTGTATTCAGCGCAAGAGAATAGTGCTGTTTTAACAAAATATTCTCTAGAAGAGAATGATAGCTCAGTAAGCAGAAATTACCTTCTCCTCTTAAACTGTTTCTCGGAGACTGTGTTAACGAATTTCCTTTTTCTGTCAACTTGCTGATCAGTTGAATGAGTTACAGATTTATAAAGTCAAAATTAGAATTCATCAAGAAAGTAAAGTATTAAAACTATGCAAAGATCGGGACTAAAAGGGTGAGACACAACATGGCTCTCATCTAAATGTTGCTGCCTAAAAAAGCTAGATGTCAAGTTAGTCATCTAAGTTAGTCATCTCCCCTACTGAACACTTGGAGGAATGGCTCCCCTTTGGGGGAGCCTCCTTCTCACTGCTGACTACAGAGAAAGCACAGATCAGTAATTTAACCGGACACACACCTTTAGATGACTAAGATTAGCTTAGATGAGTCACTGGTTGCCACTAACATTTGGGGCTTTTTCTGATCCATTTTTCTTTTTAACTGCACCAGTTCAATGATCCAGATTATTGTGAGGGCTTCCAAATGCTAATACCAACATGAGCCAGAGGACAAGAAGACCCAGCTCAGAGAAAGGAGGATGCCAGACCTTCTCTTTTGATGGCAGGGCGGATTTACAGCAAAATAAATAAAATTGTCGCTCACGGTACAAAGGATGCCATTATTCTCTCAGTGTGTTTTTGGAGCAGAAATGCTTTTTGCCTGTGCAAGAAGAGAGTTCACTGACTAGTGTTTCCACTTAGAAGCACAAAAGTCTCCTTCTTAGAATCATTTCTAATCATTAATTCTTCTGATGTTTATTTTAGCTAATTAACTAACACGAAGAAACAACATTTCACACCAAAATTATACTCAGCCAACTCCCATGATTTTACTTGATTGTGATTGGTGATATATAAATACTTACACCCTCTACGATGTTACTATTTTCAAGGCAAAAAGAAGTTATCTCAACTTTACAGTTCTAGAAATTGCCACCATCAGATACAGGAATCACCAGTATCAGATACTGGAGCAGAGACCTTGGAGTTTTAAGCAGGCAAATCTATTAAAACAACAGTGAAGAACGTAAGGGAGTTTGGGACCCTGAAGAAATAGCCCCAGTCTTATACAGTTACAGTCTATCAGCTACAACAGGTACAGTGAAATTCTGCAAGGCTGTTTCTTTGTAATTTCAGAAATAAAAAAAATTATTTGAAATATTTAATTATATGCTAAAGAAATTATGAAATCTGAAATGCTTGTGGATGTGAATAGCAACACTATAACTAGTGGTCCACACAACAACTGGCACAGGACTAAAAGTAACACAACAGAGACAAAAGGTGGCAACAGCAACATTACTCACAAACTGCAGCTGAACAGGAACTGGCAAAATCTCACACGTGTATTAAATGGCTTGAAGGGCAATCCCTGTCCCTGCTCTGAGACAGGGCTTCTACCAGCATCCCAAATGTTGATGCCTCATAGGCGGACGAGAAAGGCGAGGTGGTAGGGGAAGCTGGCAACAGGTCAAGCAGTGCTATGAAGGCTTGAAAAGGGAGCTGTGTGACTGCCATAATAAGCTTAACTGATAAATATTATGTACTTGACTAGTAAACAGGATGTCTTCAAGGCAGTCAAAGACTAAAAATTCTATAAAAGACATCGATGTTGCTGTCCAAATGTACTCCGTAGATAGACATCCTCAACTGAAAATACTGTTGTTTACATCTATATACTTATTTTATGGGAACAGTAATTAACCAGTTGAAAAAGCACAGTACCCAGGACACCAACTGGCAGGTGGTGCATGACACAGAACACAAAGAACCGATCCAAAAGTACATAAAGGAGAAACATAGTTCAGTAGGCTGCTAGACCCCACCGAGCAGCTCTTCAGCTGTGGGGACATAGTTTTACACTATCAACTTGTCCTAGATAAAGAAGCTTTTGTGACAAATCCCGTGACAAACCTGGTTACATTTCTGGCCAAAGCTGAACAAAGCTTAGTCCCAGGAAGATAGGGGACCGCAAACAAAGCGTGGATCCGCTGACTGCAGCTAGTAAAGTGCAGTGCACCAGAGCACCAGCAGTGGAGCATGGCCCCGGCGTGGCCCACAGCAGCCAGCAGGACAGCAGGGCCAGCTGGGATGACAGGCTCTGGAAGGCACAGCCAGGACAACAGAACTCTAAACTCTGCAAACAAATTCATCTCCACCAACAGCCAAAACTAGATGCCAAACTGTAGGTGGTAGATACAGCTGACTCCCTCCGAACCTTCCGGTTCAGACTCCACTGTTAGTCTTCAAAAACTAGGGAAACATAGCTCCCTCCAAAGTCCACATACTCAGAGCAGTAAAATGAGGGGAAAGATGATGAAGACTTTACCAGATCTGCACAGTGAACACTCCCCTTTCTTTAGACTTTGAGAAGCAGAAAAACAGAGAAAAAGGATGACAAAGGCAGCAATGGGGTCAACATCCCCAAAAAGGTTGCTGAGGCAGCTTTGCAGATCTAATTTCAGACGCTTAGCAAGCATGATGGCATCAGTTACACCCAGTTCACATTTTAAAATACTGAGAGCTTACGGAACGAGTAGCATCATGGCAATGGTATTCTATGTGATACCCTGCACAGCAAGATAATTTCTTCAAGGAATTGCTCTCTCTCCAAAGAGGATCCAAAACAAGATACTCTAGCCTCAGTATCCTGGCCCTTCAGCAAGGAACAGCAAGCAATAAACACAGGGTAGTTTCCTCAGCCTAATAAGATAACTCAATAAAACATGTACAGGTGCTGCCACTGGCATAAACCTCCAGTTTCGCTGTTACAGCACTTAATGCTCCACCTGTTCTGATCTCCATTTGATTCAAAAGCTTCCCAGGTGAGAAAGCCAAAGAAAGCAACTCCCCCTCTTCCCAGGAGTGCAGCCTGCCCTCCACAGCCCTCGGGTTCCTTTTATACAGAAACACAGCTACCAACCTCATCCTCAGTGACCGAAAAAGTCACATGTCAGCCTTGCCCCCGTAAACCCCATGTCACCTTCTGTCGTTAGCGCCTGGGTTTATCTATTCAGCTCAATAAAAGGATTTATTACCTTCCTGCATCAACAAATTAAAGAGTATATTCACCCTACTCCAAAGTGCCAAAGGGCAACCAAGGGTGCCTGGGGAGCAGGGAGACATCACACCCATTATCTCCTGTCTTAGCAAGCGACCAGACACAGGGATGAACATCCTGCAGAGATGCTACTTTTTACCCCTACTAGGGAATTTAACTTTCTCAATTTCATTCTGAGGCTCCCCTTAATGAATAGTTTCCTTAAAGACACAGACTCTGCTATTTTTTCTGCCACCACGTGAGTGGGAAAATGTAGGGTAGCAAAGAATCTGGTTCCACATAAATCTATTTGCTGAGGAGAAAGGTCATTACACAAAGCCCTTATTCCACTAAAAAAAGCATACTCCATTTGCTTCATTTGGTAATACTGAAAATGCATTCAATTAATAATACATGAAAAAGCATTGACTAACTTTCACAACAACTGATTAAAAATGTCTACAGTGATTGACCACACAAACTCCGTAGCATCTGCTGTACTTAAACAGCAACGGAGTATGTTTCCCTCACTGCTAGCTGAGCGGTGCTGAGCTGGAAGTTTAATTAGTTAAATGGTAAGTCACCTAATTTTAGCATTTACTTCCAGAGCAGATAAGATACATATGAACAATTTTTCCAGTCCTACAAATGCTACTAAAACAAAAGTGAATGCAGTTTGGGCAAGTCTGTATCCTTTTCATATCCCTTACTGCACCCTGAGGCACATACCAAAAATAAACAGGGTTAAAAATTATTTTGTTTTAAAAAGCATTTATTTTTCAATTGATTATGACTTCATATTTAGTAAAGTCATAATTTAAAATTACACTAGGCTAGTTTGAGACAGTAATTAGTTCTAAATAAAACCTAACAGCCTTATTGAACATAAAGTAATGAAATTATCTTTTCAGATCACAAATTGATTTGTGAAGATTAGCACAGCTATCCAATAATTTCTTTGAGCAGAAACAACACAACTTAGAGAGAATGTTATTTGACCATTAACTTTATTATATGAACAATAATAGATGATAGTAGCTCATATAAAACAAAACAACAAAAACCAGATGCTGTATTCATGCTAGCACTGTGTTTTGGCCTGTAGTAAACAAAAATGTAAATGCACTTGCACTGTTTTTTATGTTTTTATTACGTACATTTGTACAGAATATTTAACCTGAGGCATCTGGTATTTACCTTGGTTAGGTGGCCTTTTGTTCATTCAACACAAGAAACTGATGAGGAGGAGAAATGTATCACTCCATTATAAGCAACTTCTTACAGCATTGCCCATTTATTATTTCTAAAAAATTCTTACTCTTGAACAGCTTTACCAGATAGCACACAGTCTAATACTTACATTTTCAGACAAACAAACCCTCAATCACTGCCATTTAACCTAATTTATTTCAGATTTCAAGTGGAAAATTCCAAAACAGTAACAAAAAAATTTTAGAACACGTAAGACATTTTAACTTTACATTTTCACAGCAAAACTCTACTCTATATAATTAAAAATTCAAATCAAATTTCAAAGACCTTTAAATTCTCTGAATTATCTGAATTTATTTAAAAAGTGGCTCCTCAGTTGCCTGAAACTCTGGATCTTCAATACACTAAGACAAAAAAAAAATCTAGAATTTACATGTTAATAAAATCACATAAAAAGAACAGACAGAAAGCAAACAAAGTTTAAGGGTTCTGAAATGACTCAGTGTTTAATACCTAATTCTTCCTAAATTGTCTTTTAAAATACCAATTAATTTACTGACAAAGTATTTCTAATAAAACACTATATTTTTATGCATACTGAATTTCCTGTAATATGTAAGCATGCTTATCTGCTTACAAATTGTAGCACATTACTGCATTTTCAACACGCATTTATTTCAAAGCACTCCAGAAATGAGAGTTAAAAACTCTCACACAAACACTAGTAGAGTTTTGCCATGTGAAGAAATGGCTAGAAGAATTTTACCATGTAGATCTCTGTTCACTTTATATGTACAATAAAAAGAAGTATGAAGTGCATCCAAAATGGTACCTGAAGTAGAAGTACCAGCAGCCTCATGTACACACAGAAAAGCGGTGAGGAAGCATTTTAACAGGGCACACAGACATCTTTTTTTTTGTCAAATCACATTTTAAACCGCAATATCCACACAATGTAAAGGAAGCTAGCAAGCAAAGACCATTGGCAAAGTGGAAGTATTTCTTCCTGCTAACCCCGCTTGTCACGTGTCATTCTGCATTAACTGAAATCTTCAGTCAAAAAACAGAGAGGAGGAAAGCCAGCAAGAAGAGAAGGGCAGCAACGAACCTGTGGATTGCGGTGAAAGAACGTGCCAGTGTCACAACACCCCGACCTCCCAAACGCAAGGCAGGGAATACTCCTGCAACAGCAAGGCAAGGCAATTGGAATCCCCAGGCAAAGCAGGACAAAAAATCAAACATTTAGCATGCTTGGGCTTAAAGATCAAAAGTTGCATTTCCCTGCTGAGCTCTCTGCAAAGTGAGCCAAAGGCAGCTCCCATCCATGAGGTACGCTGTGCGAGCAGAAGTCTCTCCTTTACACCGGGGTGCTCTGAATCAGTGGAGCAAATTCAGGACACAGCACGACAGCACGGACTAATCAACATAAAACAAAGCCATAGCACTAATCAACATAAAACAAAGCCATAGCTGGCACCAGCAGCTCATCATTTACAAACATGTGACTAAAATGGACATAGTAATATCTTTGTTCTCATTCTCAAGCAGTTATCAAAGAAGATTCAACACAGAAAACTGACATAAAAGCACATGCAAGTAGAAAACTCTCCATGGGGTTTAGCTGAACAGAGGCTTCAAACACTGGAGTGTCTCATTTAGGGACTTTGTATCAGTATCAAAAAGAATAAAGTTCAAATTGCTTCACTGCTCTGAATCCCTGGAACGGTACTGAACTTGCTTTTGAAAGGCATAAAGTGGAAATACACATTTATTTGACTTTTATAATAATATCAATTTCGGAAATAGGAAAAGCGTGACTGCACAATTCCACTGCTATGATGTTAACCATTTCAGGAAGAGAATTTAAACTTTGTTTTTCATTTGGGAAGTAAGTTTAAAGCTCGAAACTAAAAAAATCAGTAGAAGACGATTTGTGACTTCACAGTATCAAAACATGACATCACACTCCCGCTTCAACTAACCTCTAAGGCTTACTTAGAAAGAAAGCAGAACCCATCTGTAACTCAGCTCTTCATTTTAGAAGGAAAAATACTTCAGTGCTATTCTTCACACATCCATAAGCAGAGGGAGCAGCCCAAATGAACTGCACTCTCCCCCGCCAGCCCCCGGGAACGTGGGACTGTGGGTAGTTACACCCCTCGTCTACAGAACGAGCTCTACAGTTGACTTGCTACAGTCGTTCCAGTGAGTGATGCAAACGTGACCCAGGTTTGCGTCCTACCTGCTGAACTTGATTAAAAGCTTTGGAGGTGGTCAGAAGGTAACAGCAAACTGGCATATATTCTGGAATGCTTACCAAATAAGTACACTGCCCTAAAAGAGGACCAATAATAGTCACAATACACAATGGAGTGGGAGGTGTAATCTATGCAGAAATCTCCTCCCCTCCCTTACACTCTTGACAATTTTAAAAAATATTTCTGTCAACATATTGTTTTGTGTTAAATATAAACTTAAGACATTTCAGGATATGGTCTTTGGTGTTTATGCCTCATGGTCATAAAATTAGCCTCCAATTCATTATTCTGAATATAAGAAGATTTAAGTTTTTAAAACCTAAAGTGAAGAGTGTGCATCTAATGCTTGGAGATGTGTTTTACCTGCAGAACATATTGCATCCTGTTTGTGCCCTTAGAATTGAATTCTATTATTTTCAACAGAATTAACATAGTTTCGATGGGGGAAAAAAGAAGACAGACTACATTAAGTTTTCAATGGTGAAATAGATCTGGTATGCAATACCAGTATGTAAGAAATCTAGAATATTTGCATTTATTTTCAACATACCATTCCAGAAACGCTTTTTTAAATGGCCACACTATTAATGTTTGTTTTTAATTTAATACATCCATACCAAATGGTTCCCAAATGTTCAAAGTAAATTAAACACATTTATTTCTCTGTACTTAAAATTGTGATTTTCATTGTGCTGCAGCAGGCATTTCAAAAATATATTGTTGTTTGGTTTTGGGGGTTTTTTTTTAATGGACTGGGGGGAGAGGAGGAATAGGAATAAATATAGCAATATTTTTTCAAGTGAAAATCTACTACATTCCACTACAGAGTTAAAAGACCAACCAAATCCGTCTAAAGGTTCCTTCCAGACAGGCACAATTTTGGAATGATCTTGCAAATACATATGCATGCACAAATCAACCAAAGTGTATTTTCAGTTTTGTGAGTGTACCTGCCCTGCCATGTGCTGCACTTAGCATTGCACAACTGACACTCCAAAGGCCTTTCTGCATACTTTCAGCCTAACAAAAAGTCTGAATAAACTAAACAGATTAAGTAATACATTGGAATATTTAAGCACATTGATCACCTACTATCACCAGCTTCTTTCCTTAAGTACCCACCCCTCTTTTGGAGAAAGGCTGTTTCCAGTTCAGTTTCTTGTTCTGTATGATGCTCTGGTGTAGTCTCTCTCTCCCTTTTGACAACAGTGGGGAGTGAAGACTATCACCCAGCTAACTTTTATAGCCAACCTGGGCTAAACTGGGGTGATGTGAGTATTGTTATCACACATGTCCATTTTGCATAGTTCGAGAGATTATATCACAACATAAGGGTAAAAAAAAAAAAAAGTTTGAATTCCCTTGACCTAGTCTTTGATGTTTATTTTTTTAAATACCAGGGCCTGACTCAGGCACTTACACTCACTTCACAGTCAGAGAGAACTAGGTTAAATGAATCATTATGTAAATATGTCTACTTCTCCTCCTGAGTGATCAACTCAGGCACAAATATCTACCTTTTCAGTGCCTAAACTGGGTTAGATGAATGTCACCAAGATATTTAAGAAAGCACTCTGAGGGATCACGAAAACATCCCAGACTTCTCTGCATTTCCCAAGGCCTGAGCATGGAACTGCGGAGGAACAGGGCAGCCATGAGCAAGGCAAAGCTAGCAGCAATGGCTCCAAACTGTGGACGCCATCCAGATTTTCTCAGCTCCTACCAAACAGAAAATCCTTTGCATTTGAGATTCCACCGATGCAACTCTTTTGTCTGTTAAGAGGAAGATGAAATCAGTTAAGTGAACTAATTATGGAAAGGTATCGCTGTGTAATTATTGAAGTAACCTTTTCTCACTTTCCCAGTTAGACACAGTAAAAATACTTCATGACATTTCCAAGGAATTAACACAATTTGTTTCCAAACTGTTTACAGAATATTATTCTCAAGAGATTACATTTAATGAGCAAGGCTATGTCTAAAAGGAAAGGGAATACAGATAAAAGGAAAGCAAGCAAGCTCTTCTATATGTTCTGAAGGTACTTGACAATGCAGCTCTCTAGCAATCAAGCATATGAAAAGATTTAATAGGCATGGAAAGCTGGAGGTCGATGAACACTGGAGAAGGCATTTTTACTCATTCAAGTGAAATCATAACAGTGCAACATAAGAGTAACTTGATTGGGATTCATGTAGCTTATTTCGTAATTTTTTCAGCACAAATGCTTTCCCTTGCTCATTAGATTACTGAATTAGGTACTTCAACTCTAAAGGAGTCTAATGTTCCTCTAAGAACTCAAGTGAAATTTATGAATTCATCTCATTCTATTTTGAAAACTTCTCAAGGCTGCTACAACTAATTGTTAACTGCAACATCATGCCAAGAACAACACTTTAAAGAACATGGGTTAGAGGCTTTGTCTAGCTACTGTGAAATGATCTACTTTTATTCTGGTATTTGCTGTGTCATACTAATTGTACTATGCTGAGGATGTTGCATACTGTCACTGTTTGTTCAACTACTGGAAAATTGCCAATAGAAAGAAAAATGGGAAATTGTTTTAATGAAGTGGCTTTCTGAACAATCTTGGAGGAAAATTCTCTTCCCATATGACTCTTGAGCAACACCTCTATCTAACACTTCATCTGTATAGGTCTGTAGTCTCTTACATTTAAAGACCTCAGAGCTTTCTGCCAATATTTATTAAACTTCATGGCAATCTTGTAAGGAAAGAAAATGACCATATCACTCTATGATAAGCAAACAATGGAAATGTTGTAAACTAGGACAACATTATAATGGATTTAAAAATACTCCAGCCAAAAAAAAAAAAAATAAAATCTAGGTTGTTAGGTGTTAAGAGGGTTTTTTTATCCCCCGTATAGTATGGATTACATTAATTCTTTTTTATATAGTTTTATGCTTCTGAGAAATTAAAAGTTTTCCAAACCTGATTTTCTATTTGGATTAACACTATACTAAATTTAGTTCTTTTGTCCATATGTCTCTGCTACTAGGCAACATGCTACTACTTTCATTTTCTCTGCCAATATACTCGCATAATATATTACAGGAAGCCATGTATGCCAGGGACAGAGAGAGAGATTTTTGCTGATACAGAATGTAGTTAACTTTTAAGGACAGTAAACCACAAATTATACTTTTAGTTTCCTGCAATAGCAAAACAAAGCGAGGACATGCACTTGAAAAAGATTCTGTGACCAAAAAGGCCATAGTAATAGTTTAGTCTGATTTGCTGTATAATACGTGTCACAAACCATAATTAGTAATTCTTGCATCAGTTCTAATAAGTTGTGGTAAGACTAAAACACAGCTTTTATGTAGTAGTTCATCTTAGTTAAGATTAATCTAATAGTAAATAACCCTTATCTTCAAAAAATATTTTTACTGTATTTTTACTGCAGTTTTTTTGCATTTGCAAATTCCAGCTTTATAGTACTGCTGTATCTTTGTCTGTCAAATTAAAGGTCTCTCTAGTGGCCGTTATCTTTTCCCAATGCAGGTACTTATAATCTTTGATTGAGTCACCTCTGAGCACTTCTTTACAAACTAAATAAATTGAGCTCCTTAAGTCTGCTACTGCAAGGTGTATATTTGCCAGACCATGAAGCACTCTTATAATGAGCTCTGTGCCTTCAGTTCTTTCACAGTCATGAAAAAAGGGAAGAAACGGCAAACCATCAGTCTTTCCAAACTCCATTTCTTTTGCCTTTGAATAGATGTGAAAGAACTAAAACAAAATACCCACATGATTTTCTAATAAAATGAACGTTTGTTACTTCATATGATAAATAAATTAATTCAGAGACTTCCCATATGGGTATTTGTTACAGAAGTAGCACATCGGCCAATACATACCATTTGTGTTATCAGAGAAAAATCTATCACCTCTACAGTAAGTGCTCTTGCCTACAATATACTCCAAAACAAACTTCCCAACTCTCATGCTTATTTAAGGGCTTGGAAAATCACAGTGTAATTACATCCATCTCCTTCCAGTAGCTGTTACATTCTTTCATTTCTGAATGAACTTCCTGTTCTTTATTTTTAATTTCTGAAGTTATTCAGGAGTTGGACACAGACACAAGATGTAATATTTCAAAATTCCCTATTATGTTTTAAGGCAGGGACCAAGAGACTACCAAAAAACATGAGCAAAATTTACATCATTTACAACACCCATGATGTAGAAAGTAAAGCATTGACTAACCCACAATGAGTAAATATTTAGACAAGCTGTAACTTCAACAAGTGCCTATGTGAAAAATAAACTAGAGACAAATAATCAGTCAAAATAAGGGAGACACCTGCCAGCTGATCAAAGGACATTCATATGAAAGGAGATTTAAGATTTTCATCTTAGTAAATATTCACTCAGAATATACAGAAAGACCATTTTAAAATAAGTTTAAAAAAAAGATAAACCAAAAGACATATTAAGCGAAAGTTGGGACTTTTAGTTGTCTTTTTTCCCCAAAATGTTATTTTATATTAGAATAAGCTTCCCGAGGGTTGCAGAACTTTAGCGATAATTATTGCTATTTACTTCCGTTGGCAATTTTTTTCTAAGATATACTAAAATGAATCACTACATAGAAACAAATACCAACACTCTTCATGTTCTGCTTCTTGGTAAGTTTTGCCATTACTGTTGCTAAAATCAACACAAACAACTCTTGACACTGAGAAAAAAATAGAGCTGCTAAGATGCAAAACACATCTCTGATTTGGGTGAGATAGGATTATTCAGCTACTAGCAGCAGGAATCAATCCCAGAAAGAAGAAAAAAAAAGTTACTAAGGTGTGCATCACGGGGGTTTTGGGTTTTTTTTCTTCACCCATCTGGGTGGTATTTGCATCAAGATTAGCACGTTTGTTTTAGGGGCTAATTCCTATGTAACTAAACTAGACAGAGAGCAATGGAAATAAACAGAGAGCACTTCCAATCCAGAATGTCACACTGCTTCTACTGACCTGCAAATCTCATGTTAATAACAGTCTGCTATCAGCTCATTAAACAACCATGTGGAAATCTAGCCATCTGCATTAAATGGAGCTATGTGATATTGTCAAAGGGGCAGGATATATGCAACAGTCATTCAAGAAACATCCAGCTTCGGTAAAAATATTTTCACTTAAACTGTCTTCCCCTTTTCTTTCTTCTACATATTGAACAAACTTCACCACCACTGTGTAACAACTAATTGCAGGATAGCTTTAAATACTGTTAAAACTTCCAAAGGAATGGTCTGCATACTTTAATTAAACTTGAAAAAGAATACTGATGGAATACCTTTTGAAATTACTGATCAAAGGAGCTCAAACAGTAGTACAGGCCTATGAACTATACTTACCCAATGAGAGGATATACTTCCAGGCATTTATCTGCTTACCCAGATCATCAAAAATTTATTGTTAAGGTGAAATAACTGACTAACAAGCATGTAACTGGCTAAACCCCAGCAGTATTATAGGTAGACTGATGATTTCAAAAAGGAACCACCAACTTGTGAAAATTCTTCTCTGCTTGTGGAAATTATTAAGTGCCTTAGCCAACCTCCATCTTTTTTCCCCATTTGTAAAATATACTGTGAATTATTTATCCAAATTCTGGTCAAAAGAGCATAGAACCAAGGTGCAAGGAGAATATCAAGGGATTGCTCACAGCCTCTTTAATGAGCTTACATACGCAGAATTAAAGTAGGAAAATGCAGAATCGTGGAATCATTTAGGTTGGAAAAGACCCTTAAGATCACCGAGTCCAACCGTTAACCTAACACTACCAAGTCCACCCCTAAACCATATCCCCAAGTGCCACATCTACACCTCTTTTAAATACCTCCAGGGATGGGGTCTCAACCACTTCCCTGGGCAGCCTGTTCCAATGCCTGACAACCCTTTCCGTGAAGAAATTTTTCCTAATATCCAATCTAAACCTCCTCTGGTGCAACTCGAGGCCATTTCCTCTCATCTTGTTACTTGGGAGAAAAGACTGACACCCACCTCAGTACAACCTCCTTTCAGGTAGTTGTAGAGAGCAATAGGGTCTCCCTCCTTTCCAGTTTGCAAAATTCAACATGAAGTCTTACAGGTTATTCTGCTTTCATGACCAAGTCTTTTGTAAAAAACAGATTTGGCTTCAAGTTACACCGTATAAGTCATTTTACACTCACATAGAGAAAAATCTGTATTTTTAAATCAAATTATTTTATTATTATTGACAAAAAGATATCACATTGTCCATCTGATTTTCTTGGCCTTAATCTTCAACACCTAGTACTTACACTTAATCCAAAAAATGTCAGACAAACTCCATGACATTTTGACTAACATCACATGAACAGATACTCCCACACACTCACAGAGACTCTTCCTGTTTAACAGTGCCCATTCAATGATTTAACTTCCGTAATAACTTTAGGATTACTGCTATTTAAGTAATAATTACATTTCAACACACAACATATCATATTTCTTCCCTGTCAAGGAAATCCTAAAGCTTTTTCATTTAATAGATTTATGGAGTATTAAATGCCATTAATGGAGCTCTCTTTAGTCAAAGAGAAAGAATCACATTTCCACAGGATTAGCAAACTTTAAATTGTATTAAATCAACAACAGCATTAGTCACATTCATCTACCTGTATCTTATTCTTTTCTAATGTTGTTTGTCATGTGATTAAATTCCTAATTCACCATTCATTTCCAAAAGAAACATGAATTACACTTTTGTGGGCACATTAAGTCATCATAATATTTACTTTATAAATGTTGCTTTATTAATAAGCACTTAGCTCTATGCTTGTACAGAGCCAAAATTAAATCATTTTTGCAGCTGTCAATGTGCCACACGATTCTACAGCACCAGATAAATTCATAATCACTTTGCTGATTGTCAGCAAAACTACAATGGACAGTATTATCACTGCTGGCAAACAAATGTCACTGAGTCCTCCGAGAGTCATGCTGTGCCATGACTGCTGCATGCAACACACTGGCAAATCATATTTCTGGAAGGGTTAACTACTACTCCCATGCCTGCCATTCTATAAAGTATCCTACTAAAGACTGAAGGCCACATAAAAATGAGATAATTGGCAATTAAAGTGTTGGGAGATTCTAAGTGGTTCGGTCGTTACTGGGCTTGATCCAAGTCTGAAAGAAATCGCTGAAAGACTCCCCCTGATGATGCAGGCTGTAAATAAAGCTCTTAAAATAAATCCTATTCAAGTACAGGCCTGAAGTTGTGTTCTATATTTTACACATTTATGACTACTAAGAACAGCAAATTGCTACCACTTACCATTTTTATTTTTAGCACATATCCCTCTGAAATACTTAATTAGGTAATCTAATGTTCCACTTTACTATGACATTTAGCTCTGCAGAGACACCAATAAATGGTACACGAATTAAATGCATAGCAAGGCTAACGTATTTTATGACATTTCTTCTGAATTCAAAGAACACAATAAACATCAACCAGTTCACAAAATAATCAAATATTGACACTCCAACAATAAACCAGGGCATCTAATGCAATTGGTGATGAAATTAATGGGAAGTAACACACCAAAAACGTCCATCATTGCTGCCTGTATGTTTTCTTATCCTCTTTGTCTTTCCCATCCCTTTTCATTCTACTTCTAATACCTGTTGTGAGCAAATGGCTTATTTTAGGGGTCATCAGGGATTCTCCATGAGCACACCTTATGTTTTACTGTTTTAAATGCTAGTGCTTTCACTTAGAATAAAGGTTACATTCTGGAACAGTTTCCCCAGGACCAAACAGGATTTTTTCCTTTAGTACCAGTTAACATTAGGCCTTCCTGAATAGTCTTTCTTCAAACATATGCTTCAAGGTCACTGCTGTAGAGAATCTTTTTATCCTAAAAAAAGTGGAAGTTAGTGTGACCTACTTTACAATACTTGTACGCTGACACTGCTTTCAAATGAACATCTAATTCATAAGATTAATGACATAGCTGAACAGTTTAATGGATATGGGAATTATTTACCCTGAACTGAATAGGCGGGGGAAACACCCCACACTCCACAGGTACACAAAGGAGGTGTGTGTTCACGGGTAAGGGAGGCGAGACATACATGAACAAATGACACAGACGGAACCCTGTTATTCCAAAATGTTCATTTGTGGCTTCCTCATAATTTTGCTTAGGCATAATTCTGCAGACTAACAGGATTTGTCTTCTCCTTAATATCAGGGTATGCCAGCACAGGCCAGGTTACTACAGCTCTTAGCCTGAACTGTTGAAGTTGAAGACAAAACAAAAGCCCTAGTTTATGGCAAAAACAACATCAGTCTGCTTTGGCTGAAAGACATCCTTTCATAACAAACCAACCCTTCAACCTTATGGTACCACTTCCAGAACCACTTACGCGATTTATGCAAAATTATAATTGCAGCATAGTTAGGCTATCTAGGTCCTGTGTTGACAGTAATGTCAGTGTGGCAGCATGGGAAAAACTGTTGGCTAATTGCGCAAGAATTTGCCCAGAAGCCCAGGCACACTTTGCAGCCATTGTTGAACCCCATTCTCCTAGACTGCCTTCTAAGCAACTAACCCAATTAAGTGAGTTTAATGTTAGCTCATGCATGTTTACAAGTGGTAATAATAACATTTCTGATGGTGGAATAAGCACCTGCTGTTAGGCACCTATCTTGCTCTGAGTTTCAGTGGGATTTAGTTTGCTTTGAAATTTTTTCCCAAAACTAGGATGACAACTTCCTATATCAACAGGATCGCCACTTGTAGCTCTCCAGCAGCTATACATTTCCAGGAGAGTAAGCCCTAGGCAATGAATGACTGAGTTTGAAATAAATTACAGAATTAGAGAACTAGGTGAGGGAAGGGAAAAAAAAAAAAAAAAGAGACTGAAGTGGAATTAAACGACCAAGTGCAGCACTATTTTATCCACAAATGTATGCATAAATCTTATGACCAGCATGTGGGCAATAAGCTACGCTCCATTCCAGTGGGAGAATATTAAGGATGCTTGATGCAGGCTAGGACTGTGCTGAGAAAAGAGATGTGGTCCATGCAGATCAGAAGGCAGCCATTTCTTTTTCCTCACAGCTTGGGGTGTGCCATTTTGCATTCATTACAAACACGAAGCTTATGCTTGGCCATCAATCTCACTGAATCTAAACACTGAAAGTAAGATGGTCAGTACATTTATATCAACCTATATATATTATGCTCCCCTGTTTTCCCTTGAATACAGTCTCTTAAATTAACTATCGCACCTTTTTCTCATAAAGGACTGCTCTCAAAGTGTTCCCTTGTTGTACACACTGCAGTTCCCCAGGTATTGCAATTCTACCACTCGCCTCAATTTGTCGACATGACCGTTAGTGCGACCTGGATTTTGAGTTTGCTGCATGCTTTGACACCACACTTCATTATGTGTCATGGCTCTATAAATCAGTTTGGCAGTACCACTGAGTAATCAAAAAGGTGGTTAGGTCAGAAGCACAGGTACAACTTGAAAACCTTCTTCCTCAAAACTCTTTCTTCCTCCGGAGTCAGAAACAGAGTTCACAGGAGGATCTGCCTTGGGAAAGGTGAATCACTGGCACAGAGTCAATCCACAGTGAGTCACTACAACTTTCTTCAGCTTCAGGACAAAGTCCCAAAGAGAAATGTGATTAGCAGGTTGTTGGCTCAGATGAATCCACACTCACCTGAGCTCAGGCATTTTGTTTGGAATAAGAGAAATTAGTGTTTTGCCTCAACCCTTAACGTGGATCAATTCCAAGTGGCCCAACATATTCTGTATGGGTTTATAAGCCAATGAACTAAAATTAATGCCTTCTGTAGAATAATATAGGACCCAGTTATTGATAAAAGCTTTCCAGAGTAAAAGACAAAAAATATTAATATAACATATTGTTCAGAGGGACGGAAAAGGAACATTGATAAAATAAGATTTTTCAGACCTTCAAATGCGTGTGTCGCTTTTCCTAAATCTCTGGCTAATCGATACAATATTCAGCAGTTTTTTAACCTTGGAATGTCCTTCAAGTTACTCTACATTACTATGGCTCTATCTACACTAGGAAATTAAAGATGCCCTGCACTATATTACCTGACGCAGAGGTCAGCTGCTATTGAATAGCCCGTATCCACATTTCTGCAGTCTTTTATACAGCAGAGCCAAGGGGCCACAAACTCTCTCCTGGGAAATGGTTCGGGACCATATTAACTCCTGAACTATGCTCACGATTGTTTCTGCATGTCCCAGGAAGAAACCCTTCTAACAAGTTAGAGTGGGCCGAGTTCCTGTGTAATTTGAATGTTATCTCCCCAATGTGATCTCAGCATATAGACCCTGAGTTTCTGTGATATCCACCTTGCCTCAGTACAGTCAAGACACTTGAAAGGGGAGATGCCTTGCTGATAGTACTGAGATTGCCTTAAAGCTATACAGCATCTGGAAAGAATAAGCATGCAAGTTTCATATGACAAGCACACAATGGCAACATGGATTCTTAGCTCGTATGAAAAAGAAGCTAACATTTGAACTACTAAGTGCAATGGCTTTACAAAGAACACTATCAACCAAGAACCATACATCTGGACCCCACACCAAAGTCACTATGCTCTGTGTACACTCCATTCTCATATGTATGGTTCTCAAGGTACAGTTCTCAAGGTACAACGCAAGTCATTCTCTGGTGCCAGACTACCTTCTCTGTTGACATTAACTTCCATCCACAATCACATCTTCACAAGAGAATAAATTTTTAATGATGAAACATCATTTCAAACACAACAGCCCTTGGTCTTTCCAAGGCAAAAGCAAAAACAGTATGGATGCTAGAAAGGAGAATCACTAAGAAGTATAACCGGAATGAAGCTATACTTTCAGTTAACAGCAAAGCAAAATAAACTAACATTTTGAAATAATTCTTGAAGTACTTTCCTTCAACTTTAACCTGACTTCTGCACTGAACCATAAAGACTTACTCAATACATTCTTGTTGGCGAGGAGTGCACAGGCTAGTAAGAGCTGGCAGGTCCAATGGAAACACTGCAATCTTCAATGTAAATCCAGACAGCACTTAAATAAATCTGACTATAAAACATGATAGATATGACAAATAACAATAGAGTAAGTTTTGTTTTTTTCTGTAATTTTTTCTTTTAATGTAAAAGCACATTTACATTACTATTGAACAAAGCAAAAAGCCCTGCGTCAGATACTGTTAGAACCTTGTTGTACATAGAAATTAATCAAAATAAAAGTATCTTCAGAAAGTAACATTTCATGTTAGCTACTCCACAGAAATGGGGAAAGACATTCAGAAGATCAGTATTATGCTGCTAGTGTCACGAAGTCACACCACATGAAAAAAATAATTTAGTACAATACTTGCTTTCATTAAAGATAAACCCATTGACAGTAAGTAAAGTTCAACACTGCATTATTCCCAAAAAAGTTTAATTGTCTCTTGGATGGAGGAATATGACATTCCAACACTGCACTGTGACTCATCTACCTGACCAGAACGCACTAGAATAATTTGCCTCCATTTATAACAAGCAGCATATTGAGGCAATTAGGATTCAATTTAGCTGTATCTCCTGCCTTAGAGCCCCTCTGGAATGTTGTTCTTGAGTAGTCTTTTTTTACCAGAAATGTCACAGAGGCAATGAGAGGGGGAAAAAGGTAGTAATATTCCCTGGATATTGGTCCAGTAGTTGAAGCATTGATTATATGAAATTAAATTACAAAATGCACCTTTGTGCAACAACAACAGAAAAACAACCTTGCCTGCTAAAACCTTGAACAGCCAGCAGAACTCTATAAAACCAAACCATTTATTTAAATAGATAGCTATTTTTCTGCATTAGAGGTTTGGCCCAAATCTTAGCTATAGTGGAGCTGAACATACTAACGGCCCAGTGGTTACAGAATCAATGTTTCTCCTAAATGATAAGGCAGAAAAGGTTGCAGAACATTTACGTGTAACTGAGATATTAATCTATATAATCACTCAGTTCTCCATTTCCATGGCAACCATTAGAGAGGCATTTTCACCCTGAAGGATTTTTTCTTTCACGGTATCACTGGAAAGCTGCCACTGGAACAGCATTGGTTACTTGTTGCCCAGAGCACAGGAAATTCAAGGACAGGTAAAACAACACTCCAACCTCCAGAGAGGCTGTGAGAAACTATGGACTAGAGTATTGTTTATTAAAATTTATGTTAAGTTCAATGTAAAGGTTAGGCAACAAAAAGATATGAAATCACTCCCTGTACAAGATAACCGCCAGATGTCCAGGAACCGACGGAAACAGGACAAACGACTCCATATAAGGACATATGAGTGAGGGGTCAACTATGAGACAAAGGAGGAAGACTTCTTACTTCGGCCTCAACGACCACCAAGAGGCAGAAAACGAACCCCTGACAACAACTGAAGCATGTGCAGAGTACCTCCACTACTTCATTGAACACGGAAGTAAAGATGTATAAAAAGAGACAGTTTGAACTGCTCAGCACGGCAGTTGGCGGAGCGCAGACTCCCCTGCCGTCCAGCGCTGTATTTGCTCATATTCTACTTGCTATAATTAATAAAATTTTAATTGGATTATGATCTATTGTGGTCTCAATTTATAACAAGGCCAAACCCATCCAGACCAGTGGGGAAAGTTAGGCAGATCCGCATAGCCTGGAGTATCTAATGCCACGTCCCCTTTCACTTCCCTTCCCCCAAAAATCCCGCAGGTGGAAATAGGTCCACGCAAGTTAGATTCGTTTCGCATGAATGAGACTATCATAATGAAGAGGCAACAAATCTGAAAAAAAACCAGAAATGATGCCGTATAAGAAATACCTGGTATCGCCAAACGGGAGTTTACAGCGCCTCATTCAGAGCCGGTTTGTGCTGGACCCCTGAGAGGAGCGCGCTGCTGCAGGGGTCCCCGGCCACCGCACCAGTGCTGGGTGGCTCAGGGAAGGCAGGAGCCCCCCAGCGCGCAGGCTGGCCGGTCAGCTGGTGGCCTCAACGGCACGGAGGGGCCAACGTTACCCTCACATGTAACACCATCCCCTCCGCCTGCGGGGAATTGTTCATTCTTCCTTCTTCACGTTATTCCTCATCACTTTATCAGCTTCACGATTTCTGTATAATGGAAGCCTAGCTTAGAGGACCTAATCTACTTCGACTGAAATACACGGCAAAAAACTCCCATTAATCTGGGAGAGAAAATTGAAACCATGCATACCAAAGCATATAACAATTCCCAAAAGATTAAGTGTCCCAAAACTATATTTATGATACTACGAAATACAGCAGGCCATTGGTTTTCGTTTAGGTTGGGGGGTTCTTTGGGGTGGTTTTTTTGTTTGTTTGGTTGGTTGGTTTTTTTAAGTAATCACTATATACAGGAGCTGACAAAAATAAAACAGATTATGAAATAGAAAATTTAAGAAATGAATTTTGCTTGGCATTACTTGGGAATGACTCAAACAGCATACTATTCACACGCATTGGGAAAAAAAAAAACCAAACAGCTGTTTTTTTGAATACATGCTTTCATTGCATTTGAAGGAGTTGAGACTCACACAAATATTAAAGAACTGTACTGCCAGGATGAAAAACTGTCATTTAATATAAGATTATTTTAAAGTAAACAAGCTGTTCCTAGGAAGTTTCCCAGGAATATGCCCTATGCTCTACTATAGCAAAATGTAGATCCTGCAGGCATCTTCCTTAAGGACAACCCTCCGCGGTGCTCCTTCTCCTGAAACACCTCCCAGATTTCATCCAATCTCCTGAAAGATTTCCCTGAAAGCCTCTCATAGCCTGAACTACCAGTGGGGCAAGAGGTAGGTCCAAGCTACCTACTGATGCCTGCCAGCAGCAGGTCAAACAAGACAGGTAATTATCCTGTTCTCAAAGAAAATATGAAAAAAGATTGGTTCATCGGACACTGTACCAGAAAGGACAGCAGACAGGGCTACTTATTAAAGCCAATGGTGATATTTGCATATGGCAGAGCAGTACTTAACAAACCAGTGCAGAATCTACACTCTTCCATTTTTTGAGGCAGATCAGCAGCTTTCATTATGAAACAGAAATCATAACTACAAATGATAACTATTCTCAGACTGAAGAGTAAACGAACACATCAGAAACATGAGCTTTTAACTCATAATCCTATTATTCTATTAAAAGAGAAAGCAAATGATATTATTAAGGGATCATTTTCCACAACGATTCAAAACAGCAGGACAGTTCAAAGCAAGGCATGGTATCATGCTGACATACTCAGAGTTTCATTAGGAAGCATGTACATTTTAATCTCCTGCCATTTATGTGTGATAAAAAATACCAAATTTCTGTCCGTTAGTCTGCTGTAACCAGCACACTACTACTGCGGTACGTGACTTCTAGTAACTGATATAACTTCTAACTTAACACTGACAAATAATAATTTTATAACAAGCATAAAGTGATAACTCAGATACGCACATTTAAACACGGCAGTGGCAGTCAATAAATATTAGCACTACTTATTAGAGGTACTTATCTACCAAATAATGTAATCACTAAAAATCTCATCATGCAGTTCACCTGGTTGTGACCGTCAGCATCTCTGGCAGTTGCATCCACAGCAGGAAAAAAACCAAATCCAAACAAATTAAAAAAAAAAATGTAAACAAATAAAGAAAACCAAGTTCAATAATACAGAACATTGCCTCCCCATCGCCTTAGATTGGTTTAGAATGTGTAAATTAAGTTATCTGTGTTTGTTTGCTCTCTATGCTGGAATACAGGATTAGCAGTATGCCGAAGTCCTTTTTTTTTTTTCTTGGTTGTTTGTTTTTTTTGTTTGGTTTTTGGTTTTGGTTTTTTTTTTTAAAGTCCAAATTCTTTTTTTTTTTTTCCCTGCTCAAACAAGCTCCCATTATTGTCTTTTTATTCGAAGATCACTTTGGATGATCAGATAGAAAATCAGCTGATAATCACCGTATGTTTAGTAAATTCTCTCGTTGCTAGGTGACAATATACTTTGGTGAAAATACATCTGTTTATTTGACATGACTGCTACCTGCATCAGCAGATGGAGAATGTCAAATCAAAATACTTAGTTCTCAATTATAAAAACTGGAATGATTGAAACTTTAAAATCTTTAATAATATATATTCACATTTATCTAAAATGAGCAGATGTATGATTAGTATCTTTTGTTCACCTACAAATTTAGTAGGTGAAAGCACATTTGTCAAATACTCTTCTGCTCATCTTTTCCTTACACCTTTGTCTTACCAAATCAAAGTGAAACATCGAACAGTCACTATGACAAAGATGGGAATAATTCATTATTTTTTCAGTCAACTAATTTGTATGAATGTTTCATTTGATATTTTTATGGTGCTTCTTGCTAAGTCCCACAGGAACCCACAAACAATGTCTGTAAACAGAATTTCATTTCCCAGCACTCAGTAGGACAGAAATATATTTCCAAGAAGCTGAAATAACATCAAACCTATTGTGTTCCCTTTTATTAAAAAACACAGGTTGAATAAATTCCCAAATCTCCTACACTACTACCTAAAAGGAATGTAAAATTTAAAGTAAAATATTTTAATAACACTATTATGCATCCATTTTGATTCAGTGGGAGATGTTTTGTGCCTCAGGACTTGTAGACTCTTAGTTGTTCAGATGGCTCACTCAAATTTATTTGTACAAACAAAAACAATTTAAGCATTCCAGGAGGGGGGGTTTCTTTTTGTAAGAGATAGCTAACTGAGAAGCAAAAGGATGTTTTTGATTAAAAGACGTAATAAGTGACAGGTTTTTTAAGTGATGTCTAATGTGTTCTTCTTAGAATTTACCAAGTCATTAAAAAGGTGATCTCTTAAAAAAAAAAAATTCTTTACAGACAAATAAACAGCAATCAATTCCACATCTACACACGAGGGGAAAAAAAAAAAAAAGTCAAGGGCAAACACCACTTCTGTTTGGCTAGAACCATACACAAATTCAAGTTGAAACATTATCATCTTCTCTTTTCTCATGAAATCCAATCATGCAAATGTTTAATCGGTGACCTGTCAAACTCCACGTCATGACAGTATCAGCACCAGCAAATAACGCCCTGAGGTTTGAATACACATTGACTTTTCTATTACTCCATTTAGCAATAAATTCAAAAACAGAACATAAAACATGACCTACTTCTCCCATCTTAGAGTTTTCATTTACTGCCTCTAGTCCAGAAGACTATTCTCCAGGGGCCACATCAGCGTCTGAATCAGAGAGGGAAAATGAACATAATCCCCAACTCTCAACAGTCAAAGCTGAATTTCAGTCCCTGAGAAAAGAACACCCTTGCACATATTGTACAGGATAACCATCTGTCCAAACGTGTCGATAGAGAATGCTCTTGTTTGAAGAGCTACCAAAATCCAAAAAAAGAACATAAAACTTACTCAAAATTAAACATCATTAAACAGAACTAAAACTACCAATCTATTGCATTATGCAAAAAAAAAAAAAAAGCAGCATTACTTATTAATTTAAACTGAAATAGATCTTCTTGTCATCAATCAATGAAATTCAGTAGAGTTCTTCCTTCTTTGCGTCTGTGATACCTATTCAAACTGTTCTATTTTTTGACTGTGCTTATACCTTTCAATAGCTTTAAGTACTGGGAAAAAGGAAAAAATTAGGACTAATATACAGTATACAGTACATCAACAAAAATAGCATGCTCACAATGCTCTATCCAAACATCTAAGGGCGTTACTTGGGATAATCACTCATACAAGTACCAGAAACCCGTATCAAATGGGTTCACAAGAGATAAAACTCTGTGCCCCGAAAGATAACAAATACAAGCACTGTCTTTTGGGGATTATCTGGTGAGACTGTGCATGTCTGGGAGCTAAACTAAGCTACAGGAGCAGCTGAAGGGAGATAAATGACACTGGCAAACAGTTTAAGGGAACTTGCTTTTAAAGGACCATTGAGATTTGCACTGTTCAGACAGTAATTGTGGAGTCAGTGTGTTCTTCCCGATTCTCCTGAAAGTGTTTTCTTTTTTCCAGCCAAGGACTCAGAGTTCTTCCAAATTAAATGGTGCAATCCATTAAAACATGGAAAAAAAAATATTAAACTGCAAGGAGGTTGGCATTTTAGGAAAAAAAAAAAAAAAAAAAAAAGTGTTGGTGTTGTCAAGTCAGTTTACATTAAAAAAAATTAGCCACTCAAAAGCAGGAAGAAAATAGCCCCTTGCAGGGTGACACTTCCAAGCTATTCTTTGTCACCTTTCTTTTCTTCTGGTGCTCCTTATGAAGTATTACATTGAATAACTGATCGCTACAGGAGCTGTAGAAAGTCTGTCCTAACCCACCACTATTTAATAAAACCAAGATACTGTAAGGTGATTGCTTTGACTTTTTAAGACAACAACCTTTCAATTTTTCAGAAGCTTATCCATTAAAAAAAAAAATATATATATATATAATTACTCTCTGCTTCTTCTCAAAATAAGTACATTGCCTCTGTGGCAAGCAACAGATGAAATCACCTGGGATATCATTCATTCCCTTGATCTATTCATGTATTTCAATATTCAAACTAACTCAAAGAGCCATGAAATAGATATTCAAACTGGTGCTAAAAATGTTTTATTTTTTCCACCCCAAACCCTACTCATTTATAAACACATTCAATTCTATTCCAAGCGAACAAATAATCTGAGTATGCAATTTGAAAATACGGCACCATCTCTCTTCATAAAGTCAATTTCTGGATCTTTATGATAGCAAAAATCAGAACAAAAATATTTAGGATTAATAACAGTACTGATATGAAAAGTGTCAGAAGAAAAGAGAATGACAACTCTAAAATGAGGAATTGCATTATCAGCAACTGAAGCTCAAAAAAACTGCAAAACTGTTACCAAAAACTCTCTTCCCTTGCCCCTGCCAAATGTTCAGCACTATGTTTACACATCAGTCAATAAAGTTTAGGGGAACACAGGCATTATCTGGTATCTGATTGCTGCTACTTTTTTCCTTGAGTGTCATTAAGCAGTAACAACATAGCAATGGTTGAAATACTTTAGAGCCTGGCCTCTAGTCACTCTATTTTAAATCGATATTAATTTTAACTACCGAGGGAGCCAAGAACTGTTACATACAAAGTAGCTGTCACAAAATAACAGCAGCCCTTTTTTTATTTTTTTTTTTTTCCCTAAACATCACAGTAGCCTTAGTTAAGCATCGTTTGTGTGGCCTTTTGGTAGCCATAAAATCATACACTTAATTTTTACTTACTACAGACTGAAGTATTCAAATATTTACAAACTGAAGTATGCAAATATTTGTACACAACATGTCAATATTAACAGTGGTGAAAAATTCAAATTGCTTAGTTACATTACCATAATCATTCAGAACAAAAATGGAAACAAAAGTAGATAGACACAGATATTAATTCCCTTTTGAGAACACAGGTTTTAGTTAATTTTGATTAAAACTAATTGTCTAATTTACTTGCAGATTCTTAGAAAACTATCTCAAGACTCAGAGTTATAAATATGCTATTCAAAAATACAGTTTAGTGATTCCTAAAGAACCTGAAGTAGCTTTTTTTTTTTAAGAATTAATGGAATTCATAATTCACTGTAGAGTTACAAAGTATGGAATGCCTCCATAACTACTGAGCTATTCATCACATAAAATTGACAACCCCATACAGTGAAACCATCAAGTGAACACTCTGCAGCCAATATGCTCGAAGGTACATATCAGAGCCAAATGAAATGTTCAGGTAATTAAGAGTCTTGAAATGAAATTAAAACATTGTTCTATGTTGCAATCTATATCTAAAGGGTATATGAAATGCTAAGCACCCACAGACACCAAAAAGCAGAGAAATAACCTACCTGACTTATGCAATGGTAAATCCGACTAGCTTGATGTCTAATGCCAACACTCACAAGAGATTCAATTTTTTTCACAAGTGAAAAGCACAACCTAGATTTATCCACATGCAGAAGCATTCAAACTGCCTTTAGCAAGCATCAAAAATTAATTGTATTAGATCAGAAGAAGCATTTAAAACATCTTCAAATGTATCATTGTCCCATTTGCAGCTAAATCAATATACAGAACAGAGCTAGTGAAATGGCTTTAGCAAAGCAATAAAGTTGGGCTTATTTTGTATCCTTGTTCTAAGTATCTATCCATAGAAAGCAATATAGTATTACATGATAAAATTCAGAGATTGTCTAATGAGATATGGCCATTACAAGTTCTGTATAACATAATGCCAACTTTGCCTGAGAATCTACATAGGTACCTAGAGTGACCTTCAAGCAGCTAAGACAAGAGGCTATAAGGGGGACCTCTTAGGAGAGGGTTCAGATATTGTTCAGGCATGTAGAAATATAATATATGAAAATAATTTTATGTATTAAAAATAGCTGATAGAACAGTATTTAATAGTATTGACAGAACAGTAATCGTAGTGTTCTTACGTTTCTGGGTCAGATATTTTCCTATTTCTTTCAGTGAACGAATAGTACTTTGAGAGCTGTCCAATTAATAGCAGCTAAAGAGCTGAATTAATCTACTTTTGTGGACAAAATAAGATGTTATGTAAACTACTTCTCAACTTCAAAGCTGTCTGCAGATAAGGCTCGTTAAAATCAGTTTTATGTCAGCACCACTCCCTTGACCTCAGCTAAATTATTCCCAATGCATACTTCCACATGTGTGATTAATGTCAAACCTAATAACCAGCTAGTCACAGTGGAAATCCATGATGCCTTCTCCTATTTCTTACTAGGAATTATAAGACCTGCAGAGGGTGCAATGTACCTTAAAGTTAGAGTAAACCACTAGATTTAACTTCTTTCCATTTTCAGCATCAGCTGGAAAGTTTCACAGTAACAAAAGTGTCAAGAGCAGAAGTTTGAATTATAAAAAGTTTGGTAAAATGGAACAAAAATTATTAATATTTGTGATGGGGGAAGGACAATCTTGAAATAAAGATGACTACTTCTACAGAAATAGTTCACAAGGTTATACTACATATATTTTGTATACATTTTATATATAAAAATATATTTTTAATATATTTATACATATTGCCGTTCAAATTGCATAAATGAAGTCAGAGAACATTGTCATCAAATGCATTTGATGTAACAAGTTTTTCATTACTGTTTTTAAAAGAATTGGAAAATGGGATTGAACCTGGTCCCAACAAAACAAATAATAAAACCTCCATAGAAGTATGTTAGAAAACAAAAAGAAAATTCAAAATTCAAACTGATTACACTTCAATTCCAAATGTAAAATTAAGATTGAAAAAAGGTTGAGAAAAATATTTCACAGGTCAATGACTTCCCGTTGCAGTTTCATGCTGAAGTACCAGTTGCCCACAAGTTGCAGTGTCATAAAAACCCCGTCACCAGGAGTTTCTGTAAATGGACTCTATGGGTGCGGATGAGTAAGTCACGAGAAAACAGCAGGCTAGAAAGAGCAAACGTACATGCTGAGAAGTGTGTAAAAGTCTACCAAACACTAACAAGCTCTGGAGATTTGTCATCCTGTTGCATCTTCAAGAAATGAAAGACCACCCAGAGTCTGCCGAGCATGTAAAAGGCCACCAGGACATGCTAGCACCAGCAAAGGGCTGCGCAACTCAGACCACGTCCGAGGTGGCAGTGGCAGCTGTGCACCGTCAGAGGCACCAGGACTGCACGTGCTGCTGAGGAGACAAGGGACCCCGTGAGGGACTCTCCCCACACCTGCCCAGAAGCCACGGTCACGCCAGGGCAGCTCTCCCTGTGAGTGAACAGCTGGCTGGCCTCCACCCGGGTGACTGGGAGTGACTGCGTGTGCGGCGGCGGCCGTGTGATAGCGTGTACCTGTGGGTCTGAGAAGAGTGGGAGGGAAAAAGCAAATGGACCGTGCGAGTAATTGCCTGCTTTTAATAACAGCCTGATTCTATTCATAATAAAAGCTTGATTAATAGAAGTTGTCCTGATGAAATTTCATTGGGATCTGACTCTCCCTGACTCACTCCCCTGTCAGGAAAAGGAGAATTTACGAGCATGTTTTCAATGCTCTAGATGAGATCAGGACCCAGTCTTCTACGCACCCTGACATGCATTACAATACCTGCAGAATAATGTATTTTTTTTTGACATGTGGTTTTGTTCTTCATACAATTTAAGTTGTCTCTGAAAATATACTCAAATAAATGTTTTATTAAGACTTTGAAGGAAAGGTACTACAAACTCCAAGACCTCAGCTCAGCTCTTGCTCACGGAATGCCAGATTTCTGTGCATTCTGTATCTGACTTGAAGNTTTTTTTTTTTAAGAATTAATGGAATTCATAATTCACTGTAGAGTTACAAAGTATGGAATGCCTCCATAACTACTGAGCTATTCATCACATAAAATTGACAACCCCATACAGTGAAACCATCAAGTGAACACTCTGCAGCCAATATGCTCGAAGGTACATATCAGAGCCAAATGAAATGTTCAGGTAATTAAGAGTCTTGAAATGAAATTAAAACATTGTTCTATGTTGCAATCTATATCTAAAGGGTATATGAAATGCTAAGCACCCACAGACACCAAAAAGCAGAGAAATAACCTACCTGACTTATGCAATGGTAAATCCGACTAGCTTGATGTCTAATGCCAACACTCACAAGAGATTCAATTTTTTTCACAAGTGAAAAGCACAACCTAGATTTATCCACATGCAGAAGCATTCAAACTGCCTTTAGCAAGCATCAAAAATTAATTGTATTAGATCAGAAGAAGCATTTAAAACATCTTCAAATGTATCATTGTCCCATTTGCAGCTAAATCAATATACAGAACAGAGCTAGTGAAATGGCTTTAGCAAAGCAATAAAGTTGGGCTTATTTTGTATCCTTGTTCTAAGTATCTATCCATAGAAAGCAATATAGTATTACATGATAAAATTCAGAGATTGTCTAATGAGATATGGCCATTACAAGTTCTGTATAACATAATGCCAACTTTGCCTGAGAATCTACATAGGTACCTAGAGTGACCTTCAAGCAGCTAAGACAAGAGGCTATAAGGGGGACCTCTTAGGAGAGGGTTCAGATATTGTTCAGGCATGTAGAAATATAATATATGAAAATAATTTTATGTATTAAAAATAGCTGATAGAACAGTATTTAATAGTATTGACAGAACAGTAATCGTAGTGTTCTTACGTTTCTGGGTCAGATATTTTCCTATTTCTTTCAGTGAACGAATAGTACTTTGAGAGCTGTCCAATTAATAGCAGCTAAAGAGCTGAATTAATCTACTTTTGTGGACAAAATAAGATGTTATGTAAACTACTTCTCAACTTCAAAGCTGTCTGCAGATAAGGCTCGTTAAAATCAGTTTTATGTCAGCACCACTCCCTTGACCTCAGCTAAATTATTCCCAATGCATACTTCCACATGTGTGATTAATGTCAAACCTAATAACCAGCTAGTCACAGTGGAAATCCATGATGCCTTCTCCTATTTCTTACTAGGAATTATAAGACCTGCAGAGGGTGCAATGTACCTTAAAGTTAGAGTAAACCACTAGATTTAACTTCTTTCCATTTTCAGCATCAGCTGGAAAGTTTCACAGTAACAAAAGTGTCAAGAGCAGAAGTTTGAATTATAAAAAGTTTGGTAAAATGGAACAAAAATTATTAATATTTGTGATGGGGGAAGGACAATCTTGAAATAAAGATGACTACTTCTACAGAAATAGTTCACAAGGTTATACTACATATATTTTGTATACATTTTATATATAAAAATATATTTTTAATATATTTATACATATTGCCGTTCAAATTGCATAAATGAAGTCAGAGAACATTGTCATCAAATGCATTTGATGTAACAAGTTTTTCATTACTGTTTTTAAAAGAATTGGAAAATGGGATTGAACCTGGTCCCAACAAAACAAATAATAAAACCTCCATAGAAGTATGTTAGAAAACAAAAAGAAAATTCAAAATTCAAACTGATTACACTTCAATTCCAAATGTAAAATTAAGATTGAAAAAAGGTTGAGAAAAATATTTCACAGGTCAATGACTTCCCGTTGCAGTTTCATGCTGAAGTACCAGTTGCCCACAAGTTGCAGTGTCATAAAAACCCCGTCACCAGGAGTTTCTGTAAATGGACTCTATGGGTGCGGATGAGTAAGTCACGAGAAAACAGCAGGCTAGAAAGAGCAAACGTACATGCTGAGAAGTGTGTAAAAGTCTACCAAACACTAACAAGCTCTGGAGATTTGTCATCCTGTTGCATCTTCAAGAAATGAAAGACCACCCAGAGTCTGCCGAGCATGTAAAAGGCCACCAGGACATGCTAGCACCAGCAAAGGGCTGCGCAACTCAGACCACGTCCGAGGTGGCAGTGGCAGCTGTGCACCGTCAGAGGCACCAGGACTGCACGTGCTGCTGAGGAGACAAGGGACCCCGTGAGGGACTCTCCCCACACCTGCCCAGAAGCCACGGTCACGCCAGGGCAGCTCTCCCTGTGAGTGAACAGCTGGCTGGCCTCCACCCGGGTGACTGGGAGTGACTGCGTGTGCGGCGGCGGCCGTGTGATAGCGTGTACCTGTGGGTCTGAGAAGAGTGGGAGGGAAAAAGCAAATGGACCGTGCGAGTAATTGCCTGCTTTTAATAACAGCCTGATTCTATTCATAATAAAAGCTTGATTAATAGAAGTTGTCCTGATGAAATTTCATTGGGATCTGACTCTCCCTGACTCACTCCCCTGTCAGGAAAAGGAGAATTTACGAGCATGTTTTCAATGCTCTAGATGAGATCAGGACCCAGTCTTCTACGCACCCTGACATGCATTACAATACCTGCAGAATAATGTATTTTTTTTTGACATGTGGTTTTGTTCTTCATACAATTTAAGTTGTCTCTGAAAATATACTCAAATAAATGTTTTATTAAGACTTTGAAGGAAAGGTACTACAAACTCCAAGACCTCAGCTCAGCTCTTGCTCACGGAATGCCAGATTTCTGTGCATTCTGTATCTGACTTGAAGCGCACTGCAATTTGTACCCATACACGCTGCCAAAATCTTCAATAGCCGTTAGAAGCCAAATAAACTTTTAAATGTCTTTCAACAGTAATATCCTGCAAATAACTCACTGTTAACTCCATTGTTGCTCCATTTAAAAAACCAAAACAAACCTGAACAAATGTAACTCATATTACATAAGCCTCGTTGCTAAATCATCTGTGAAGTCTGAACTGGCAACACTCCTAAAGAAGTACTGTATTGACAAATACAATTCTTATGTAATTAACAAGCTTCATGTGATATTAAAGTACAACTGTAATATACAAATATATTTACATTGCTAGCTATGTAAAATAAAAACAAAATAAGTTGCATAATTGCTAAATCAACGTTTTATTGATAAAAGGTGGTGGTGGTCTTCTTTCAGATGACTAAGACTATGATGCTCTGACCCAAAGTAACAGGAGTAATACAGGCTTCAGAGGAGGGAATAAAGCACTGACACCAAAGGTGTATAAAGTTAGAACAACGAGGCGCACGTCAAGACAGAGAGCGTTACGAAGAGAATCTCGCATTTGCTGATACCACTTCCAAGACAAATCCTTTACAGTCACAACACACATAATTACATTGTTTTAAGCAAAAAGTAAAGACAGAAGTTGTATTTTATTAGAAACTCCTAAATGGCTTCAAATATAAATATTACGTAAAGAACAGTTATTTATCTGTCCTAAGAATCATGTATTTCTTGAAAAAGCCTTCTACCATGAATTTGAAGGAGGAACTAGAGTGTTCAATGAAGACGACACCAAGATATTCCTATGCTTTCCACCTGTTCCTTAACGTTTTTCACTGTACCATTTTCACTTTCCAGTCTTTGATCAGGTTTCTACACCTACTTAATGGACCTTATTATTGCTATTCATACAAAGTATGTTTGTACAGCAGCCTGATTCTGAGCGAGACGCAGAAGTGCTGCTTCAATGAAAATTAATTTATAAGCATATTCCTAATGAATCATCTTAACAATAGAAATAACTTACAATAGAATCTCAGAATAATATTTTCTCCTCTAATTTGCAGAAAGAGAACCTTTCTTCCACATTTTCCAGTAAGCGCAAATGAAAAAGAAGGAACAAAGAATCATGTTTTCAGATGCACGGTACAGAAGTGTTATTTTTAATGGAGGGAAAAAAAGAGCCATTCTTTGTATAGCTGCAAACTGACAACTTTATTTTTCCTTGTAGCGGGTTATCTTTTGCCACTTATTTCACACTGGTACCCCTAAAGCTTTTCCCAACTGGCATCCTCATTAACTTTCAAACATTCTTAGGCTGGTTTTCAAAAATACTGGTGAGACTGAGCTGTCAGCTCTCAGCTGGTTCAGCAAAACACAAGCCATTCGGAGGACAAGTACTTCTTCCTCACGCTGCCTACATGTATGCACTCTTTCTTTGAGAAAACTGAATAATGGCTTATTTTCTCTGGAAAAGGAAAAGAACTTGTCTTAAAAGGACTATATTGTAGCATAAAAGAAGGAGGCAATTTCCTTATCCAACTTCTATGCCAATTACCAAGCTGTGCAGCTTACAACTCTCACTTATTGGAAGCTAGCACCTGCCAACTGTCACTAGACCAACAGAGAAAAAGAGACACAGTAATGTTTATGTACACTTCTGCAGTGAGAATTAACAAAAAAATCCACTATTTGCAAATGTCTATAATTTTTTCTAATATTTTTCTAATTTTTCTAATATTTCTAAAAGTCTGCAACAAATATTTCTGATTGTATATCACATTGAACTGAGAAAACATTTAAACCCAAAGCTCTGGATGAGCAATTTAAGAAAGTCATCTATAAAGGAATCCTTCATTGCTTTCAGCTGTCTTCTAGGGCAGCATTCTAGGTTTGACTAACTGAAAAACAAGAATACAGATGTTTCTACTTATCCACATGCAATAACACAAAACTTTACAACTAAAAAGCTCATCCTTGTAAGTGTCCCTATCTTCCTACAAACTAATTGAAATATAAATTAATTGGCAGACTATGATTCTTCCCTCAGAAGTGGCACAATTATCTACAGGAAGTCACAAATGCATGCAAAAATGTGTGTAGTATGCCAAATAAGAGGGGTTATCTTTATTTGGAAACATTTATGCTGTAGAAGTATAGAAAGAGCAATAAAATTGTTTAAAATAGGACAGCAACAACTGAACTACAAATACTTAGAAAACAGGGCATTTTATGCATGCAAAAGTGAAAGGTTTTAACAGAAAACATAGTCCATAGCTTCAGTATATTCAATTATCAAGCAGTTCCTTGAATTGCTTGACTTGAATTCAAGTTTCAGATTTTTTCTATTAAATCTTTACATAGCGATTAAAAAAAATAATCCTGCTATATTAATTTGCATCTTTGATTTGATTATATGCTCCTGTACTTAATACAGGAAAGTGTCCTTATCTGGTATCACAGCCTTCTTCATCTTTCTTTATTTTTATAGGTATTTGGAGAGACACAGGCTTACAGTACAAATTCTGAATTGGGTGTCAGGTTTCCATATTACATCCTGGGATCAGCTGATGCCCATAATCTTGGCCTGGTAAGTCTTCCGAGATGCTGTTCTGAAGTTAACATTCAATTTACAGCAAACGTTCACAGACCAACTCAGGACCTCCAATTCTTGGGTGCCTTTCGTGAGAACAAAGTCCAAAAGAACTACCTCTAAGCAGACAGATAATAAAACAGATAATTATGTCCCAAACTGGAAGAATCTTGAAGGGCCTGACATCACAACTGCAGGAACATAAGAAGCGGCTGCACTCCTACTACTTGTTGAAATCTGTCTCAAAAGACTCTGGTTTTGAAACACAGTCAGTAAACTTACAGGTGGTCCTAACCCAGACTAGGGCAAAATCAGACTATTGATTTTTAAATCGTTGATGTGAATTTAAGCTCACGTAGACAGCTTTGGACAGAAGTACAGAACAGACTAGGCAAATTCAGAAATGTGTGTTAGCACTCATGATCTATTACCTCATCTGACCCAGCTTCTCATCACTCCCTAACCCTAGGAGTGAGATCAAGTTTACCCAAGGGGTTCTCCCCAGGCCATCAAGAGAACTTCTAAGGAAGATGAGAGAACCACTCAGAATGAAAGCCAGGTTTACAAGTTTTAATGGGCCATGAACTCAGAGACAAGCATGAGCACAAACAATACTAACGTATCCAGCAACAGAAAATTCTGCTATTAGGATTAGGAAGGTTAAATAACGTTTTAAAATATTACCCAAATGCACACATTGGCATTTTTCCCACATGTACTAAACAGATTCCCAGGGAAAGATCCCATAGAACAAGAATCATGAAGTCAGAACAAAACAAAACAAAAAAACCCTACAAAACAAAACACACCAACACGTAGATTTACAGACATAAAGCCACAAACACAAATACACTTTTTATGTAAGTGCTCAGCAACATTCTGAAGGACTGTTTAGAAGAAGCACAAGAGCCTATGTCCTGTGAGGTTACTCCAAACACCCAAGTACTGTTGTTCTATACTATGGTAAATGTCTTCATCCAGAGAATGCTCAGTCCAGGCCAAAACTTGCGTCTGGATGATAAAGGTTAAAGGCCTAATGCTAACAGCTAAAAAAAAGTCCTCCCATTTAAATCTGCCTATATTTAACTCTGAAAAGTCCTTACTGAATTTTGTGTTCTAACAAAACTTTTAGGCAAAACAAAGTGACAAGCAAAAAATTATTGGCAACATGTATTTAACAACTGATTCTCCGGGGGCAGGCAAGAATTAGCCTCTGGACTCACTGGAAAGATGACATGTGTTTTATGAAGCTAAACTGGAATTACCCTGCCAGGAAACCAAAATTTCCAAAATGTAGTTTATTAGCTATACATATAACCATATTTCCCTTTCAATTATTTTGTTATCTTAGATTACAATGTCTCAAAGTTAAACCGCCAAATAACTACTCTTTGGCTGCTTGTACATCCCATTAAATAGCACAGTATCTAGCTAGTAACCACACAATAAACATTTTACCCTTTTATAAAAAGAGCTTTGGTATCTATAAAAGAATATTTATACCCCACTAACCATGAAAATCCTTGAAAAATAGGCCAAGAATATTCTAAATGTTTGGAGTGCTTTAGCTTAGACAGTCACAAGCAAGTATCAAAATAGTTCTACCTGGAATTGTGCTGACCTGAGCAAGGGGCTGCCTAGAGACAGGTGCCAAACTGCTGAAATAAAAATTACATTTCAATGTGCTCCATATTCTTTACTGTACTTATACTAGTCCACCATTTCTTCTTCAAGCTGGTCTGCAAAGAATGTCTGAAAGCTGAGTAGTTCTGTAGCATAAAATACTGTAAGTGCTTTGATAGTATTAAATAATAACACAACAGTAAATTATGACCTGTTCTCATTGGTTTATGTTGTATATTAGAAATTTTTTTGGCAGTGGCCAAAAAGGCACGTATATTCTTTCCATATTTTCCTTTCTTCTCCTGTCACACCAGTACCACTAAACATTAGCATAGGTGCAGAAAAAAAAAAAGAGTGGTTGGTATTTAAAAACAAAACACAAAAAAAAAACAAAAAAACCCCAAACACCACAACCAAAAAATGACACAACACGTGTGAGAAACGTTATTTGCAGGCCTTATCTAATCACTGTCAGTTTAAATACTGTCAGTTAGCAAGGTTGCCAAGGATAAGATCAGCTACAAAAATATTCAGTAGGCCACAAAAGCTTGCTTCATGAATGTAAATAAAACTGAGGTAATATGTAAGTATATGGTAATACACTAAAGTATGGTTCTTTGAGTTGTCCTAATTAAAAAAAAAAAAGAAAAAACAACAAAACACAAAACCTAAACCTCTGTACTTCCTTCCAGCATACGTATGAATTATATGAAGCTGCTGTAACTTCAGATACAAACGTCACATTGGAGTGGAGTTAATCACTCTGAAGAAAAAAAAAAAGTCTTTATATCTTTTGAATGCTTCACATAAGATCTCAGAAATGAGACAAAACAGGTTTTATGGTTCAGCCACATTTAAGGCAGGGTCAGCTGGTCTGTAGAGAACCCACAGAATGTATTACAATAAAAGAATGTGAGCGGAAATGGGAACAGCTGTGCTTTATTACAAACCTGGGGCTGTTTTAACTACAAAACTTTCTTTATGCCTTTAAGTTTCTGTAGGACACTCTGCCATTCTAAGCAACGGATTCAAAACTGCCATTTCTACGCCAACAAAATCCTTGGTTTAGTCAGACTTATCTTTTCCTGTATCTCACCTATACGGCTAAGTGCAAATTAATCTTTCTTCTCAGACATACCACTCTCCTCTATGCCCCAAAACCACATTTTGTAATCACACACCCTAATAATAAATGAACTGGCAAATTACTGGTAATGAAAATGCAATCAAGTCTCTTCCATTCAAAACCCTTTAGTCATCTCAAGTATTCTTAGCTAATAAACACAGCTCACCATCACATTAAAACAAAAAGCTATTTAATATTTTTAAAACACTTATCCACTCCACTATCCAGAGGGAGAGCGTACACTGATTTTGTTCCCGATTCATATTCAGTATGATTTTTCAAGAAGAAACAGGGAGAAATACTTCATGATTTTTCCAACAAGAAACAGGGAGAGATACTTCAGTGCAAGAAAATCCCTCAAGTAATGACTCTTTTTTTGCACATATTGGCAGAAGGTCCCAAGAAGAATAAAAAGCATCCATTACCAAGTATACTTTATTTTTCTTGTTAATTTCATTAATATAATGCAAGTCCCGTTTACACTTACATTTTAATAATGCAATTAGTAACTTCTAAACTAATTTCTTAAAAATAATCCTACTTGAGATTATCTGGTTCTCTTTCCTTTCACTATTTTTGGGGTAAATATTAGAGATAACATTCTTCTTCAGTCCACTATCTTCAGACAAATAAAGCACATTGTGGGGAAGGGGGAAAAAAAAAAAAAAAGACTGTGCATATAGATATGTTTGTGTATGTATGCAAATATATGTTAATGTAATGGTGACTGGATGAGGCCAGATCAATGTGTCAGATGACAGAGTTACGTATTTTTTCTATTATGCAATTGTTTAATATTTTAATTAGGTTTTGTCAATGCTTTCCAGATTCTTATTTTGTAAATATCAGATACTTAAAAGGAAATTAATACTTCATCTAAACTGCTAATACTATGCTTACACAGATAAGCTTTTATAAAAAAGACAAGAATTTTGAGATAAATTAGTTGTGATAGAAATTATTTACCATATACTGTAATTTTTCAGTTAATGCATCAGTAAATTTTGCAAAAATCTATTTTTCAATGGGGCAGATCAACATCAAGAAATGAAAGAGGCAATGAATTATGATGATGAGCAAAAGAACTGAGTATCTTTCTCAGCATTCCCTCCATAACTCTGAGGATAAGCCTTTTCTCCTACACTGATTTAAACCAAAACCAAAGTATCCATCTGACATGACCTAATGTAAAACTGAAATGGAAAACATTTAAACAACCAAGAATAGAAGTCAGCATTGGCACCATTCCACTAGTTATTCTTTAGTGCTTTGGTTTGGGTTTTTTTGTTTGTTTTTTTTTGTTTTGGTTTGGGTTTTTTTTGCAATAGCTGGCACAGTTCTTACGTGTTGTATAAAGAGTCAAGAAAGAAATTAAAGCAATCAAAAAGAAATTCATACATAATTTTTAAGCTCAGATAATGCTGAACTCTCACATTAATCAGTCTTTAGTTTGTGACTTTCAAAAACAACCTCTTACAGCGAAACTGTAGACTAATTTTGCCATTGTGATAGCCTGATTATGCCTTTTCCAGAGATATCATTGCTACACCTAGTGTAAGTGGCAGAACCAGATACTTTTTCAAAACATTAATATGTTAGAAAATTTTGAAAAATTACAGGGCCAGGAAAAGTCAGAGGGAAAAGGTATAATGAAAATCAAGAGCAAATAGAGTTCAGGAAGTGACAAGAAGAAGGGGCAAAAGGAGCATTTCAGAATGCCTGGCTTCCCAAGATCTATTTCAACAGCAGCTGGTGTCCCTTGGAGCTCCTTTATAATGAAAATCTGAAGTGGAAACTGTTCAGTTCCAAAGTTCATTTTTATAAAAGAGCTAAACTGTAGACAGTTGATGAAAGGGGAGCTGGGCTTCTGGCAACAGTACAACAAAGTGGTGGCCTTATTCTTCATAAGAAGAAATACAAAACCCAAAAAATGTATATTTCTAGCTGCGCTATCATTTATCTTAAACCTTATTATTTTCTTTTGCTTCGCTCAAAAATGTTCATAGTGAAAAAATGCAATACTTTAGCTAAAAGTACTACTAGCAACAGCAGTGAGTCTTCCAACTTCTAGAAATTGCAAGCCTTATCAACAGGTAAGTTATCTTATCACTCACTTTTAGAGGTTCACTAATAATGGTTGGTAAAGGAAAATACAGGTCTGATCTTCAATATATCGAGACATTTAATTTCTTTTCAACTTTATTTTAGGTCTTACCAGTAAGTAGTGGGCAAGAGAACTGACTGCCTTTATCAAAATAAAGTCAGCTTTATTTCAAGTTTCAAAGAAAGCATTAGTTGGAAATCTGGTTATCTAGAAGGAAGTCTTCATTAGGAAATATTTAAGGTATAAGGCTGCTTCTCTTTTCTCACACAAGAAATGAAATAAATTATTTTGTTTCTCCTAAGCTGTGACTAGGCTTGAACATGAAAAGCCTGCACAGACATAGCAAAAAAGAAAACTATATGTGAAAGGTGAATTTAAGATATTCATACAATCAAGACAGCTTTCAAAAAAATTATATATTCATCAATGCATCACATATTACTTGAGTTATAAGCAGGCACCCCAGAAAAGCACTGGGTTTACAGAACGCAGACATTTAAAATGACATGGAATTCTTTCCCAGTTGTGGTAAATGCAAAATTCCCCATCTCACTGCAGCTGATGTGTTAGAACCAGTCACTCTTCCATTGTCCCATCCCCCTGCTTGAGACAGGGCACCTAGTTATCTCCCTCAGTCAGCAAACACTGATCATTCCCATAAAGATTAGCACTTTAACTAGGTACAACAGTGAGACAACATTAACAGCCTGTTCCACTTATCAACATCCAGTGTTTAAGTATTTACATTCAGATTGTGTGAGATTTTGTTTGAAAATTTAAAGTTTTATATTATGAAACAGCTGTATGAATAAAAGGGATCCTTTCTTCTGATGAAACTGAAGAGGTATCATTACTTAAGTGCTATAACTCTTTAAGACATACCAATGTTAACTGACCAAGTTCCTGAATCCTGTTGTTATCTCCCATAAAACAGACCTGTCCTAGAACATCAAGCCTACCTAACGCACACAGCACATCTAGCAGTGCATTTAAATACAATTGCCAAAGAAAACTAAAAAGGGAATTCAGTCTGTATTAAATATTTCATTCAGACATTAAACATTTTGCCTGTTGGCACAGCTATCCTTTCCCGTTCAGAAAGTACTGTTCAGACTGTATATTGATGTTTCCCCCTTAAAGAGTATGACAGGATAACATCATAGGATAATTCATGTTGTAAGGGTCATCAGAAAGTTTCTAGTTCAACCTCCTGTTCAAAGCAGGGTCAGCTATGGTAGCAGATCAGGTTGCTGGGGCCTTTATCCATTTGAGTCTTGAAAACCTTCAAGGAGGGAAACTGCACAACTACTCCGAGTAATCTGTCCCAATGCTTGACTGAATATATCAACACCTTTCCTTGATTTTAACAAACAAATCAAATTTAGCAGTTGTTAAGCTGAAGTGCATTACGCAAATTTAATGGATAAGAAAAACAATTTCACGCAGAAACTAATACGGCAGTAAATCCAAGTACATGCCTAACAACTTTAAGTACTGGCTTGACCAGGAATCAACAGCAACTTAAAATTACACTTGTGTTCAACTATTTTGCTAAACTGGAGTAAACTGAATTGTCTATGGTAAAGCAGGACGTTTCCAATAAAGCTGTAGAAAGAGCACCCACCTCATGATTAAATCATGATCTCTATGATACAAGCTAACTCCTTTGCATGGGATGAACACATAATCTGGCCACTATGTGTCAATTATAAAAGCATTACATAAATACAAGCAAAGAATTTGTCAAATATGTATATTTATATTTCTTCATTTCAACACTGCACTGCTCATATGAGTTCTTAATAAGATTCCACAGATATGAAAATGTTTTAGATATTGTCTCACATTAACTAGAATCATAGAATCACAAAATT